>VIAB01001818.1:81038-94780 GCA_009801035.1 Oophaga pumilio | reverse complement strand
CCCGATACTTGCAGTATCGTATCGCTCAACACTAGTCAACAGTTGTGCATGGCTCTAACGTCTGTCATGTTTTCTTATACTGCATACTTCAATAGTTATTTATTATAAAACTGCTATTGTAAAAATGTTCAATCTTTACAAATTCAGATTTTCGTTTGGCTTTTATTCTGAGTCATATGGTAAAGCCCCCGTCTCACACAGCGATCATGTAGCGATACACCAGCGATCCTGATCGTTGTCGGGATCGCTGGTGTATCGCTATGTGAGACCCGGGCTTAAGGCTCCTTAAAGGGTCAATGTTGACTTTTAGGATTGCTCTTTTGAATAGATGCCACTGGAGTTCAATTTCTTTTCGTCTCTGAAGAGGCAATTTGCATATTTAATTTCCCAGAAGAGCATTGCATGGCTTTTAAGTCTCCTCACATTGGTAATGCCAGGCCAGGCATGCCACTCTCTACAATGAGAAACTTTATCATCTTTTTTTCACAATACGTTTTTTGCGACCCTATTGAAAATTTGCAACAAAACGTTTGATGTTTCTGTGATTTCGCCCCTAATATCTTAGCAATTTCATGAGTGGTGCATCCCTCTGAAAGGTTTAATAGTTTTTGATTTTTCAGAGTCTGTTAAATATCTTATTTTGCCTGAGGAAAGCAAATTGCCTAATAATTCTGCACACCTTGATCAAGGGCGTTGCATATTTAGGTCACACCCTCCCTTATTACACAAATACACATCAAATACACATAGGGCATCACGGTGGCTCAGTGGTTAGCACTGCAGCCTTGTAGTGCTGGGGTCCTGGGTTCAAATCAAGGACAAGGACGTGTGTGACATTCAAAACGAGTCTGATAACATATATTTTTTTACACCATGTTCCCACATTTTTCTATCATGGCTTATAGCTCCACTTATCTTGACACTTACTTGCTTTTAACCTATTTTTTAAATACGGAAACTAGGTGTTTTATTTAAACTTGGCGTCCTGTGAGCTGGATTATCCTTGTCCTTTATCTCTGAAGTGGAAATCTGTCCAGCTGCCATTCCCATCTCTATTATTTGTCAGACTGGCCCACAAAATGGCTATGATTTCTGCAAATTAATATAAGCAATACCGTTTGGGAGTTGCTTTAAAGTGAAGCTTAAAAAAGCTTAAAAAAATTACACGATTTGGGATTTATGTTAGGTTATTTTATTAAGCCTACATTTAGTATATAAATTTAGGTCACCCAATAATACAGTTTCAATATCTATTCTAATATTAATAATATTAGAGGGTAATATGAAAGGTAAGTTATATTCCTGACTCTTCCTCTTCTGATAATATCTTATATATTTTGTAGGCCAACGAACATTATGCAGTGTACAAGAACCAGATTTTCTTTCCACCAGGAGGAATTATCTACAGGCATATATATGTCATTAATGTGACCTGTTCATATCCCCTCAACTACAATGTAACTAATACAGAAGTTTTGAGACCTGATGTGAGGTGCAGTATTAATTTTTCTCCATGTTCCTAACATTTGTATTTATGAGAGAGTTCGTGTTTTCTTGCAGTCAAGAAACAATTTGCGTCACTTGTTGCCCTGCTTGTTGCATTTTCACTAAAATCAGTGTTTTATCAGCAGGAGATTATCACTAAAGAACTAGTTGACTCATGCCATATAGTCCCCCTGCTCTGTGTAACCACACCCCCACCACTGATTGGCAGCTTTCTATGTACACTGAAAAAAAGCTGCCAATCAGTGGTGTGGGCGGGGTTATACAGAGCTCAGCATTTAAAGAACTTGTAGATCTGCAGCAGATAAAACAAGGATTTTTTCAAAATCACAGCAAAGCAGCTCAGAATGTAATACATAGCTGGAATTGGTGTGTCTGCCCCTACGTCATGCTGCTCTCAGATTACATAGCAAAAAGCTGTGTAAAGCAGCTGAAATGCAGGCCAGTGTGCTCAGGACAAGCCTGCACTGCAGCAGCCAAAACCACCACCAGGTGGCAGCAAAAACATCCAAAGCTGAGTTAGGAATTATCAGTCATACAAGAACCAGAGGTCTCAGCAAGCCCGTGGTCAGAAACAAGCCAATAGGTCAAAACCAGATGGGAGCTGTCAGACTACTGCTGTGTAGCGCAACCTTCCCCAGAGGGAGCTAGGGAGGGACGTGAGACTGCGTACACAGAGAAGCTATACAAATCAGAAGCACAGGCACCACATAGTGGTGGGAGCGTGGTCAGGCAAGCCGAGTCAAAACTGTACAGAGGCAGAAGTACCAGAAGGAGCAGCAATACACGTAGTCAGTATACCAAGCCGAGGGTCAAATAGCCAGACAGAGAACGTAGCAGCAGAGACGGATACCAAGAGACGGGGACAGAGTCAGTCCGGGTCATACACGAGTAAACAAGTCAAAGGCAGGAGGATCACCAGGTAACAGGGGTCAGAGGCTCTAGACTGGAAGCTTGAACTAACTCTAACACTGGTAAGCCGGCTGTGACGGACTGAAATAGCCCAGCCCACTCCAGAACGATGCCGAGGAAATTAACCCCCGCATGACCAGTCCTGAGAGAGGACAGCAGCGCACAAACTCCGGACTGGACCATGACAAGCTGCTCACGGAATCCTCTTAAATGTTGTCCAACAGTTTAATATAAAAACAGCATAGTAATAACATGACCGTTACATACAATCATTGCCCCAACATACATTTTAGCATCACCGTTACCAGGTCTATGGTATTGAGTATTTGTAAAACTAATAATTTGAAAACTTTCTTTTTCATCCTTACAGCATCATCTATGTAAACATTGACAATGTCGGGGCATTCGAGGTGAAGATGTCGATCTACAAGGACATTAGCTACTCAACTCAACATACTTCTTCAGTAGTTTCTCTCCCAACAACATCTAATTTATATGTGGGAGTCAACATTGTAAGCCCTATCCAAGGCTATAGTCTTCTGATGGTGAATTGTTGGAGCACACCGACCAACAATTCATATGACCCCAAACAATATATGATCATTCAAAATAAGTAAGATCATATTCAGAATGCTTAAGTCAATGCTGCTTTGTCTTAGATGGAATCATTTTTATCGGTATCATTACTGAGAAAACTGGTGCATAATCATTGAAACGACAGTCAGTGTACGAATGGGAGGGGTGGTCTAGTTGGTTGCCATCCACTGATGTAGACATGCTTCATATTCAAATGTTGCTAAGGGTCACACCAGCGTATATTCTCTTTTTCGAGTGAATCGGGCTGATTTTGCTAATCACACTTTGGTCAGAGTTTGATCAGAGTGTGATCATAATGTGCTTCAATTTTCTCAGATGAGAAGAAGATGGAAAAAAAAAATCTCCATCTTCTCTATTCTGTCAGTCCATGGCAATCGAAATGCACTCAGATGTCATCCAAGTGCAGTCCGAATTTCTCCACGGGTTCATTGATTTGCATGGTCGAGTGCAATCTGTTGGATACATACAAATCAAGCATTCTGTGATTTTTTTCTTGGGCAGAAAAAAAATGGACATGTGCACGGTTTCATAGACTAACATTGGTCTGAGTACGATCTGATGGATCAAACTTGTACCAATAATATGGTCATCTGCCCAAGCCCAAAATTCTATATATAGTGTAAATGATGGTTCCGCATTTATAGGCCAAAATTCTATATATAGTGTATTCTAAATGATGGTTCCGCATTTATACCATGGCTACAAAAAAATCCAGATTCTTTGCACCTTGTGTGTCTAAGAATACAAAATAAAGTATATTGCAATCTTTTGTCTTGAGAAGAGGTTCAACTTCAAGAGCCTTTGACTCAACACAAAATATGTAATAGTATCTTGCACCTATGATGGGTCATTCATAATACTGGCATCTTCTTATGTAGCAGAAGAACGGTCTCTTAAAGAGGATATCCGAGACTTAAAAAAAGACATGCAGTTGCTAATAGAGGCAGGTACCTGTCTGTTGTACCCGGCGCCGGTCATTGACCGCTCCTGCTGGAGATTCAGCTGCTCCCTGTCAAAAGAGCAGCAGTTTCTCTTTCTATTGACAGGGCGGGACTACAGTTGTCATGCTGATTGACAGACATCTATCTGCTGAACAATTGGGGAAACTGGCTATCAATCAGCATGACACCTGTAATCCCACACTGTTAAGAGGAAGAGAAACTGCTGATCTCTTGACAGAGAGCAGCTGAATCTCCAGCAGGAGCGGTCAATGACCGGCGCCGGGTACATCAGGCAGGTAGCTGCCTCTGGTAGTAACTACGTACATGGGCTCAATATAAAGTCTCTGTACTGATTTTCAGGACTTAAGGGGAAGCCATATTCTCCAAAAAAAAATAACAAAAGTTTACTTATGCTTTAAACATGTGTAGTTTTCTTTGATTTAAATATTGGAAAAAAAATTGTAATTTTGTAAAAAAAAAAAAATTAACTTGTGTCCCCATATTTTGAAGCCTGTAACTTTTTTTTATTTTCCATCATTGGTGCTCACGGAGGGCTTGTTTTTTGACATGTCAAGCTAATGTTTTTAATAATTGCATTTCGTAACAGATACATATGACATTTGAATTTCTTTTTTACTGCATTTTTTGAAAGGTGCTGGAAAAAAAATAAATAAAAAATCTCACTTCATTCATATTAATTGATTACATATTTTGCTGAGGCTTTAACAGCCGTGATGACACCGAATATATATTTTTTACTTCTTTCTTTCTTTATGTTTAATGGGAGAAAAAAAATCTCATCTCTTTTGCTGTTTTTGAAAGAAAATTATGTTTTTCTAACCTTGAACACCCTCTTTAAACTTTCATATTTTACAACAATGGCCTTTTGTAGCATTTCTCTGTAAAGTAATATGAACTACCCTACAATAAATGTGCAGGGATCTGGGGACCATCTACTTCCCCATGCCTTCCTTTAGGGATCCATTGGCAGAAATGATGGCAAATAATCTGCACTTGTAATGTTGAAAATCACTGATCTTCTGAACTTCTTCTTTGCTTAGTGTATGTACTTATTGTTTCACACTTCTACTGTATATAGTTATACTTAACAAAACATGTTAATATTTTCTTATAGATGCCGTAACCCAAAAGATAATACAATAGCCATACTTGAGAATGGTGTTTCCACTTTTGGGAAGTTCTATATACAAATGTTTAAATTTGTTGGGGATTATACCTATGTGTACGTCCACTGTCAAGTCCGCCTCTGCTCTGGGGGTTGTGCGCCTGTGAGTATTTCTTTACAATTGATGATTTATTGGTCTCCTATAAAATTTACTTCGATGACCATATAATTATTGATTTCCATGTATCGATCAGGAATCTTCCTTATAGAAGGACTCCGCGGCTAGGGGGTATTAGGCAGCAATGCTCTCAGGAGCACGCAATGCTTACCTGCCAAGCTTATGTCCCTGCTCTGTGGAAGTGGTTGATAGCAGGAGTAAGGGGAGAACTTTCTCCAATGACTACCATTTTGTGAAAAGCCAATGTACTGTAGACTCTTTCGGAAGTATAACATAGGAAATCTTCAGTGATAACTGTCTGTCTTTATATACGGTACATAATTTTGTCACTGGAGTTCCCACTTTATATGTCAATCGAAGGCCGGTAACAGTTGCCATATAGTGGTAGCCATCAGACATAGATGATTACGCCAGGCACAAAATTCTTTGAAAGGAATGGGTATTTTGGACTGAAACATGCTCAAATCTTTGTCCAGAAGTATTTGTTAGTGGCTTATTCCAAGTTCTCTTAATTAAAAAAAAAGAGTTGGTTGTTGGTGGTAATGACCTTCGATGCCCATGGGCCCAGACCACACTTGGATACCTCCCATATCACTTGTGGAGCTAGACATGTTAGAATCTGGAGATGCGGAGTGACAGCTCTGTGAGTGCAGTTAAGGAAGTTATCACTAACCTTTCCTAGCAATGCTAACATCTAATTCTTTTTTCTTATAGACTTGCTCTGGCTCTAAAGCCGCTAAAGACGCTGATGAAATCCAAGGATCATTAACCATTGGACCCATTGGTTATTCAGGTCTGCTGTTATGCCTACTTTCTATACCAAATCCATTGAATAGCTCTAGGCAGTCCTTGGGGTTCTGTAGGTTTATTCATAACTTGATTTCATATGTAGGTTGGAACTGGTGCAGGGTCAGCAAAAAAAGCCCAAAAACTAATGCTCACCTAATAGCTCAACTCTTCTCAACACTTCCTGCTGCTCACTGTCTGGTCCTCTTCTTTCCGCCATCAAATGCAACATCTCTGGTCTCTTTACTCTAGGCCAGGTGTCAGAGGTCACTACACATCCTAAGGTCAAGGCTCACAACTTGACATCATAATGTTACAACCTTACAACACACAATGGAATGACTGCCAAGGCCTAGACTTGGCCGGAAATTCTGGCCAACAGTAGCGATGTGGTGCGTGATGATATACAGAAAAGGACCAGATGGTGGGAAATGGGGTGACTAAAGTGTTCAGTAATGAGGGATTAGTTTATTTTTTACTTCTTACATTCATATCTATGAGTTGTATACAAGTCGGATTTTTCGTATATTCATTTTCTTCTTAATATACCAGACGATGATGCTTACTTATCAAGAAGGGGACTAACGATCTTAGTGATGATCAGATGTTTACTCAAAAGTTTTTGCCACGTGGAAATAACTTACATCTCGATGGTAGTTACCGATGAAGCTTCATTATTTCAACATAGTATCTTGTGAATGGATCAGGGACATAATTGCCTTCGGCTGGTGAGCAAAATATCCTGGTTGCCAAGACATTGCCAACCTAAAATCTGACTTGGTGAAATTATTTAATACTTTCCCGAGTGACATGTTGTGTCTCGTTGTAAGTGTTCTCGATGATAACAATAAATAAGTTTAGCGTGTTACAATTTTTCCGTCTTCAATTGCAAATTTATGTTACATACGGTAATTGGTAAGTTTATGAAAATAATTTTTTTAACCTAAACTATAGTATAGTATATTACCCATGGACATAGCTGGGTGTCAAGACGGGCATGGCATGTGTTGCAGATGCTGACCATTATGGGGGGGTGGAAACCAGTCACTCAGGTTTAACCAATATATTTAGGTGCACAATTTAGGCAACAAAGCCTTGCCTGGTAAATGACGAGATTTACTTAGGTTAATTGAAATGATCTTTTTGCCCCAAATTGTTTGCGAGTAGCTTAGTGTATTAATGATTGTAACATCATCAAAAGTCTTGAATACTATTTTCATATTTATATTTTTTTACAGAATTTCAAAAAAATCAATATAGATGGGTTTTACTACTGGACATTTCACTACTACATTACACCTTCATTTATATTGTTCTTTATTTTGACATTTTATTGTAGCTCCAAATTGTTCTCAATTCAGTGACTAAAGAAACTCAATTTACTAAGACCTACTTTGTCACCAAATATAAAATTATGTAAAACTATATCTGTCTTTTTTTTCCCACAGGTAGCGTCGGTAAGTTTCTTGACTTAATTTCTATATAGTAAACCTAAATATAAAATGGAAATGTAAAAGCAAACAAGAGAGATGAACAGTGGCGGCAATGCTGCTCAGTCTGCAGGCTATTTTGCATGTTTCCGAATTAAGTCTTATAAAACTTTTGTCAGTAAACAAAGGGATTTAATAGGTTTTTCTGGACTATGAACTGTTATAAAATAAAAACGCAATACTTGACTTGTATTGATTGGTACCAGAAGTGATGACCTCACATCAACAACTGAAGTGACCCCTGCAGCCAATCACAGAATTTAGCAATGATGTCTGTATATACAGTACATGATCATTGAGGCCATTGGCTGGAATATAATCATCAATGGGGATCAATGAAATAGCAGTGCTAGAGGGAAAAAGACACAAGGGTCGATGCTTATTTTTCCTTTAAAAATATTTCCTCCTTTTTGTCCACTTTTTAAAAATCTAAGAAAGAAATCATTCCCGATTTCTTCTTCCGGCATATAAACAGTCAGATGTTTTTGCCTCCTATTGAGGGAGAGATGAGACTCTTGGTGCAGCCAGTTGTCTTACAGCCAGACACAAGACAGATAAAAAGAGGAGGAATATGGTGCATCTCCTCAGAACGTTTTTATGTATTTCTTAATGTTGATAATATAAAACAGTATAGGATTTAAGGTAATCTGTCAGCAGGTTTTTGTTATGTAATCTGACAGCAGCATGATCTAGGTAGGGGCAAGGCTGATTCCAGCGATGTGTTACTTACTGGACTGTGTATTGTTGTTTCAATACAATCAGAGTTTTATCAGCAGCAGATAATCACTTCAGGACTAGATGTCTCGTGACTCTTAGTCCAAGCATGTCCCCACCACTGATTGGCAGCTTTCTATGTACAATGAATATTTACAGAAAGCTGCGAATCAGTGGTGGGGGCGGAGTTACACTGGGCTGAAAATTCCGAGCTCTGCTAGATCTTCAGAAAAGAAAGCTGTGATTCTATCACAACTGCTGCCCCCAGTATACTAAGTGATACATTGCTGGAATCAGAGTCTATGCTTCTACATCATACTGCTGTCAGATTACATAGCAAAAACTTGCTGGCAGATTCCCTTTACAGTAATAATGGAGATTAGAAATAAATTGTCTTATTTTTGGTGAAATTTTTACGTTCATTTGATTATATACAACGTTGCGAATCTGCAAAAAAATTCTTGATTCTATAAACAATAATGCTTTATGTGCTATCATTAATTTTTTTTCATTTATTTGTTTCCAGGCAAAGCTTCTGGTCTCAGCCTTGTCACCATGTTAGGACTCATGCTAATCAATAGCGTACTTCTGTGAACATTTTACCATTCTATTCTGTAATAAGATTCTGAAACTACGGATGCATAAAATTATATTTATGTCTCTACCGTATACTAAATGTTGATTTTTCAAATCATAAAGTAAATATAATAATTTTTATGCTATTGAACTGGTTTCAGTCGTTTTCATTTCTCCATTCTATAGCTTTAGTATGGTAATGGTCGGCAAATGAGATCTCACGATCTTGGACACAACTGAAAATTTAATTATAGACTTTGTACACGTTTGACGGCATAGTTCACACTCCTAAATCTTTGCACTTGGTTAACATCCAAAATTGTTCACTATCCACTTCCTAATTATGAGAAAAAAACGAACCCTGTACAGTCCCTTAACTAATTCAGTGCAATTCTACTGATCTTTATGGTTCATTCAGATGAGAATCGGACGTGTGCTAGCGGATCCTTGACCCATGTTATTCAAGTGGGTTCTGTTCAGATGAACGTTTTTTCTCGACTATCCGGGAGAAAAAAAATTGCAGCATACAATATTTTGGTCCAATTTACCTACTTGAATGGAGCATGTAAATGGCAGGCAGCTCTTGTCCGATATTCGTAAGACCATATGTAGCTACACTTGGGGTCAGTCATGTCTGCAATTTGCGGACGTGATTGACCCGAATTTTTATGCGCTCAACTGCCTTAAAGGGAGACTTCCAGCACAAAATTACTGATCAAGCCAAGCATTGGCAAGTGGAATAGTTATTTTTGTGTTTACAGATCCCTTTAACAAATCGTCATCAAAATCTTGTTTCTGTAATCTTGGAAGTGCGTGAAATATGAGCAGGACTTAAAGCAGAGGATTTATATTCATAAAAATTCATAAACATCTGATTCATCAAAGTGATTATGAGAGAATTCTGGCTTTGAAAAGTTGCAATTTTTGGGCGCAACATGGAGTTTTACAAAAATTGGGACTTTTGATGTTTTCCCTTCAGTTTTGCCTGAACTCTGCCAAAATGGGCGCATTGTTGGCTCATGCTATGGCTTACCTTTTGCCAGAAATCTTACGGTAAGATTTGTGGCAAAGCACACAGAATCTCACGCCACTCACCAGATGCCAGTCTTTATGAATCGGTGCTATAGACTTCAAAAATGTATTAATTGAAGTTACATGACACCCTAGATGGCTGTTATGGGCATGAATGTCTTCTGGTGATCTGAAATAGTACAACAATCACATTTTCCAGAAGTATAAGGTTTAAATAGAAATATTTGTGGAAATATTCTTTCTTTTAGTGTTTTTTGGGGAAAAAAATCACATGAAAATAATACTGCAAAAATTTTGACAAAACTATCAATTTTGCATTATTGTTGTATAGTATATGGAAAGTCGAGACATAAGAGGGCACACTGTGACTTTATCATCCAAAGGCCCATGAATCAGTAGTGCCTGAAAAGTGGCGTGGAGACTGGAGTAAGATTGGCGTAACAAATAACGCTGCTTATCATAAATTTGTCGCCACGCTCCCATACTGGCCGAGCTCTGCCCACTTTTTGGGAGCTGGGCGAAAATGATGCGAGAACACCAAAAGTCACAAAATATTAGCACAGCCTTGTGTTGCCCCAAAATGTTGGGAATTTTCAAAGGTTTTTAAGCCACACTTATGTTGTAAAAGCTTTGATGAATCAGGCCCTGTGAATTTTAATCCTGCAGTAATACCCTCCTGAGACTGTTTCCTTCTTAATGATTGCATATGAATTCTCTAGATGGGGGGATATGACTAAAGGATCAAACAGTCTTTGCAATGTGTAGAGTTTATAGTTGGATATCATGTTGACATAATTCTACATAAGAGATAAAGGCTAAATGGGAGCTTTTGCTAAATGAAATTTTCTCTGCACAATCAGTGACAATCCCAAAAAGAAAGAAGAATTGGAAGCATTTAAAGAGACCAGTATGGATGAACACACTTGTTTAAAAGGAAAAAAGAAATGTATATTAAATGGAAACAGGGGAGACATATCTAAAGAAGATTATAATGTTGTCTGTAGGGAATGCAGGGAAAGCATTAGAAGAGTTAAAGCCAGTAAATGAAGTGAGGCTTGCAAGGGAGACCAAAAGCAGGAAAAAAGCAAAGGAAAAGTAAAAGATTCTATAGGATTTTTACAGAATGAAAAGGGTGAAGTGGTCAAAAATTATGTTGACAATGCCAAACTTTTAAATTCCTGTTTTGCATCTGTGTTCTTTAAGAAAGCAATTGTAACATCAACTAATCTTCACGGTGCCATCGAAGGAATAAAACAATCCACACTATCTATAAACAGAGAGATGGTGAGGGAACACTTAGCTAATTTAAGTGAAATTTAAATCTGGTTCAGATGAATTACATCTATCTACTGGCTAACACGGTACAAAGATATACATCTTTACTGTATCCTAGGGTACTGAAAGAGTTAGCAGAGCAAATTGCAGAACCACTATAATCTTTGAAAAATCAAGGAGAACGGGGGAAGTCCCAGAAGATTGGAGAAGGGAAAATGTTGTCCCTATCATCAAAAATAAAGAAAGAAGACAGAGCCATGAAATTAAAGGCCAGTGAGCCTTACTTCTATACCAGGAAAGATATTTGAACACATTATTAAACAGCATGTATGTAAGTACTTGGATAAGAACACAGTAATTAACCAGAGCCTGCATGGGTTTGTAGCGAAACAAGTCATGCAAGACTAATCTAATTTCCTCTATGCGATCACTGAGTGGATCAGGGAAATGCAGTAGATATAGTATATCTTGACTTCAGCAAAGCATTTGATAAAGTATCTCATGCTACCCTTATTGAAAAAATGACCAAGTATGGGATTGACAAGGGTACAGTCAGAAAGATTCATAAATGGCTCAGTGATCATACTCAAAGAGTGATAATAAATTGTTGAGCATCCAATTGAAAGAGTGTTTCAAGTGGGGTACCATAAGGCTCTGTCCTGGCCCCAGTTTTGTTCAACATTTCTATAGATGATCTAGGTAAGGGAACTGAAGGTAAATTAATTTTATTAGCAGACGATGCAAAGCTAGGAGGTATAGCTAACACTGGAGAGACAAAGAAAGGATTCAGAAGAATCTAGATAAGCTTGAACAATGGACAGTGATTAATAGAATGGTATTTAATAGGGAGTATTGCAAGATTCTACATCTGGGGAAGAAAAACGAAACTTACATCTACAGAATAGGAGGAATAGAACTAAGCAACAGCATGTGTGAAAAAGACTTAGGTATACTAATAGATCACAGACTGAACATGAGACAACAGTGTGATACAGCAACAAAAAGACAAACACAGTTATGTAATGTATTAAAGCATGTGCTAATATGGGGGCTTAGTGCACTCTCCAAGAGGCTCAGTGTACTGTTCCACGCACTGGTTTTGCATGTTCCCGCTCTGGCAGCTTTGCCTTCCTTAAGCTTTCTCTACAGACAGTGCTTGCTCCAGGCCATCCTGCGCTATTACACACCTACGAGGGAGGTGGGTGCATGCAAAACTAGTGGACAGTATGAATCACAGAGACTCTTGGTCACATCAAGGGTACACAGAGCATGCTAATTAGCATAGTTGAATATCTTCACTCAGTAATCTTGACACATTGTGCTCATGCTCTTTTCTAACATTGGGAAGTATACTACCAAAAGTTGAGCTGATTTAATTGGCACCATATTTATAATTTAAGGTGTGACTTGATAAATTTTTAATGAGTTTAAGTGAGTACTCTAAGGATTTGGTGCAAGGTTTGTCATTTTTATATTTTGTGAACAAAATGTTTATTGCTAAAGGGAATGTCTGGTGAAAACAAATTGTCACTTATCCACAACATAGGTGGAAACTTGTAGATCTATGGGGTCTAAGCATTAGCAATCAAGTTCAATCACAGCATTGTAGGGGGTTAAAGTGCCAGGAGCAGTGCGTCTCTCCATTCCTGGCACTGAGTCCCCGGTGTCAGCTGTCAGAATCAACTGACACCTGGTGGCGATCGCAGAATCTATGCACTCAAAAGCGAGGATGTATCCATACGTCCCAGGTCACTAAGTACCAGGCCATGTGAATGTAGACATGTGGTACGTGTAAATTTCCTACGTCGCACATTTCTTTGTGGCCTTCATATTGTTTGCATCGGTTGCCAGCCTGACTTTGCATTTTAACTGTAAATTTACATAATTTTTAATCTGCAATTTTTGCTTAGTAGGAAGTTGCATGAAGGTGGAAACGCAACAAAACCTGTTTTAATAGAGAAATGAATATTCACAGCCTCTGCCCCCTCCAGCTTCCTGCACCGGCGACCCTACTCCTGCCCGTCACGTACATGCCAAAGTCATTTGCCGGCATCTGAAGAGTACACGTCATGCCTGGGGAAAGGAGGGAAGATTAGTAGAATTGTTTCATTCTTTTTATGTGAGCAGTATAATGGGAGGCATATATAGCTGAATGGGCCCATGATTGGGGGACATATATACTAAGATGAGGGACATATATACCAGGATAGAGGACATATACACCAGGATGGGCCCAGGACGTGGGATATTACTACAGAATTGGGAGACATTAAACCCATAACAGTGTCAGCAGCAGATCGCCCCCATAACAATGCATCATGACCACATTTTTTGCTGCACATTTGTTTCCTATTTTTCTCCTCTAAAACCAAGGTGCGTATTATGGTCCAGTGCATCTTATAGACCCCAAAAAATAAGGTAAAAAAACACCAAGCACTGAATGAAAATGACAATACTAAAGTACAATTAAAAAAAACTATTGAATGTTACTATTAATATGATGAAAATAATCAAATGTAGAACTAAATGCAAACACAAAAATAAAGCAAATATTTGCAAAAACCATAATGCACAAATACCGTATATACCCATGTATAAGCCGAGATTTTCAG
>VIAB01001818.1:55363-65721 GCA_009801035.1 Oophaga pumilio | reverse complement strand
CACCATGCCAAGAAAATGAGAACACCAAAGCCAGCTCAAAGGAGCTCACTGTCGTGGTATTCTTTCTGGCAATGTGCTGCTGACAAGCAACAGGTGGTTTGCACATTGTGCTGTAAATGTTCTGGATCTGAGCACTACCTGCATGACGATGCATCTAAATTCCAAGCACATGGGGTAGTGGAGTACACACCTTAAAGTGCATGAGAAATCTGAGCGCTGTTAGACCCCAAAGCTAGGCATAAATGTTCGAACCTGAGCACTACCTGCATGACGATGCATCTAAGTTTCAAGCACGGTGTAGTTGAGTACACACCATAAAACGCATGACAAATCTGAACTTACTCCTGCTCCCTCTTCTGCTGCAATCTCTGCCTCCTGCTCATGATCAACAGAGCCACCTGCCTCCCCGCAAAGAGTGGATGTGACAGCACCATCACCACCATACACCAGCGTCACCAAGTATCCCCACACCATCCCACTTGAGTGTTCAACTCTCCATCCCCCAAACCCTCAATAGAAAGAAGAAATACCCTCTACCCAACCACAGGCTATGGTCCTGAATTACCGCATTTCCAAATGACTGGCCTTTGAAATGCTGCCATTCCGGCTGGTGCAGACGGACAGTTTTAAAAAACTGATGGCGGTGGCTATCCCACAGTACATTGTTCCCAGCTGTCACTGCTTTTCCAGCTGGGCACTGGTGTGTGACTGGGGGACACACAAGACCCTTACCATATACCCCCCCACCGAGGACAGCTTGTCGTTGCCTCTGGGCAGCCTGGCACACATGAGCCAATAAATTCTACTGTTCTTCTACATTGCCAAGTTCCTAAATTGTTACCACTGCTGATTACTGGGTGGCCTACATCATTACTTCCATCACTGGAGCGGGATCGCAAAATGCGTGAATACAAGGAGACTCTGGTAGAGGCACTACTGATGGTGTTCCAACCTGACAGCGGGAGCTCACTGTAAGAACAAGGTACAGTAGATGAGGAGTAAGTCGCCAATGCAGCCAGTGCACCACTACCACCACCAAGCAGGTTTAGCATGGCTGAAATGTGGAAAAACTTTTTCAGCACACCACAACATCCAGCAACACTATCTGATAGGTCTGTATTAGCAGTAGACAGCATTACAACAACATGATTTAAGAGTACCTATCCACACATCTCAACTCGGTGCTCGGGCACCTCCATTAAGGAGGAGGTACTTTAAATAGGGAGGAGTCCTCCGGCATTGGCCGGGGACTATTTTGAAAGATGCACGCGGCTCCTTTAAGAGCGGGGGAGGGCGCGGGTGCGCGCCCTAAGTCCAGCAGCCGGGAAGGAGCGCGCAGCCCTAGCAGGGCGGAAAGAGGACGCTGGGGACGCTGAGGACGCTGGGGGCGCTGAGGACGCTGAGCGCAGGTGAGGAGAGCGACGTCCCTGCCTGGCAGCAGGCAGGGACACGGGCGCTACAGTGCTATTTCAGGTGGTTTTTGGAGTGGAACCTGCATGAAAAAGACATTGTGTGCACATACCCTTAGGTTTCATAACACAAACTGATTCATTGTTTGAAGTGAAAAAATTTCCCAAAATTCAGGTTTAGTCAAGTTGTTTGAGCGATCAGCCTTCTGAAGTGCAGCCACACATTGTCAGATGGATTGAGGTCTGGCTACTGACACTCTAGGATAGTAACTGTAATGTTTCCTAAATGATTTTTGTGCTGTACTGTTGGTGTGTAATGTATAAGTAGTGTGCGCTCTGAACTCCTCTAAAGCATCTGGCTCTGCTCACATCTGTTTGGGAGATCCATTGGTCTGCTAAAATTAGACAAACTACCAAACAATTAATTTCCAACATACATCCATTGCATAACTGATGGAAAAGGAAATTCAATGCGCCTTCTCCTAACCGGTAGATGGCTCTGATGTTGGATAGTTTTCTTCTTCTTGTGCTTGGTGAACTACTGATGCCTTGATGAGTTTTAGTGTTTCCTTGTCATCAATATGACTTGACACATATTGAGTTGTCGATTGATTGCAGGTGCAGTGCTATAGTGTCAATAATATCTATAAAGACCTAATACTTATCTTTATTTGAAATTTGTCATAAGTTATTGACGTCTAATTAAGACTAGAGTTGAGCAATTTTTTCAAAATTCGGTTACGAATACGATCGGCGTCGAATAGTGTATTCACAATATTCTCCAAACACAGCCGAACACATCATTGGAGTGAATGGGAGTGGAAATTACCGAATATGTTCGGAATCACATAAATTGGGCACGAATAGGGTAACAATATGGCACGAATATGGCAAATTCAAATTCGGTGACTGATTCCGAACATATTCGGTCAACTCTAATTAAGTCATCTCATTATGACGTTGGTAATGTGGATTGTCAATTTGTGGCGTTGCACACTTGAAAATATGATGTTTGTGATATCATATATCTGATCCCATTGTTGGACAAATGGGGGGGATAATGATTTATATTTTTGAAGGAAAACTGTCAGCTGTTCAATGTTTAGGCAACATGTTATAAAAATGAAGGAAATGAAAAAATTGTTATATAGGCTTGTGGGAAAAGATAAAGCAGTAAAATCAATGCTCCTGCTGGATCAAGAAGTCCAATGAGTGGTACCCCAACTGTAAATACGTCTTGAGCTTTTTGCATGCTCTGCTGTGGCCATGTTTAAGGTTCTGGGGTAGTGTTTCATGCACAGTGATACACACCCCTACTTGCTTATATGCGATTTGCACACTTGTGATCATGTGCCAATGATTTTCTTGTCTCCTTTTCTCAATGGTTCAACTTTGTCCTTACCCATAGCAAAGACAACATGGTAATTATTTTGGGTCTAACTATTATCTGCTTCTGTCAGTGTAACAGACTTTAAATGTGAATACTTGACCCCTTCACCTTGTGGATGGGGGAATAAAGGGACTAAGCTTCCAAATTTTGGACTTTGACAGCGAACCTATAGCTGAAATAATCCTTTAGATACTGAAAACATTATAATAAAGGAACATTTCTATTTTAAAAATCCCTACTTATTATAAGGATTACTAGACAAAAAGCAGATCACAACCAACATGTACCCTTGCTACAATCTATCTATGGTTCTCCAGAGTAAGAGATGCTATCCATGGTGGTCATAGCTTTCAAACTGTTTAGGTGTAACTTATTAAATCCTAGACCATTTATCATTGAATGTTATCCAAGATGTGTCAAGATGCGGTGAGAGCATTTGATGACCAAAAGCATAGTAATGAGCCATTGTCTTACTGTAGGGTTGTCCTTAATGTGCTTCTGTAAAAGTGTTTCCCATGGGGATGTTCGTAAATTAATTTATGTCACAGAGTAAACATAGCAGAAAAATAGATTCAGTAGGATTAGAAATTCAGAATACAATATTAAATCACTTTAATTTATCAACTAGCCGAAGAAGAAAAGATCCAAAAGGCTCACATGTTCATATATATGCATATATGTTGTGACAAAGTATATCCAGAGGGATATATTGAATGATTTATTGACTAGGTTTACAGAGTCAACGCATTTCGAGGCCACGCAGGACCTCTTCATCTGTACAGAAACCTAGGTTTCAGTCCTGATGAAGAGGTCCTGCGTGGCCTCAAAGCGTGTTAACTCTGTAAACCTATTCACTAAATCATTCAATTTATCTCTTTGGATATACTGTGGATTCATGATTGGCAGTGCATGAGTGGCACCTCCGTCATATTGTCTTTTTCCAATTTGGTCCTTTCAAGACCGGTGTCTTTGCAGCAGCCGTGTGATAATTATATATGCGAGATACACGTTGCTTTGTAGCAACCATACTAGGTGAGTGGTTTCCTTCCTTCACACCTCATTTTTTATTGGTTAAGACCCTATCTCTTTTTCCAGTTTTCTCTACTCCCAATATATCCTGGTGGTATTGGAATATGCAACATGTTACCTGGAGGCGGTACTACTGAGAAAACCCTCCACCAGGAATATAGCCTGAGAGTTAATCCACATTTTCTCCCAGACACGCCTGCCATAGGAGATCCTGATGGAACAAGTAGTGCAGTTCATGTCCAAAGTAATAAGAAAGTTATGTAAGGCTTTCTAGATTACACAACTCAGGACATCATTGTACCATCCATCTGGCCTTGTGGAGAGGTTCAATAAGACCTTAAAGTCCATGCTTAGGAAGGTTGTGGAAAAGGATGGCTGAGACTGGGATTGCCTACTCCCATACCTGCTATTCTTTATTAGGGAAGTTTCACAGGCCTCTACGGGGTTCTCACCATTCGAGTTGTTATACAAACAGCTCACTTGGGGACTTCAGGATATTGCAAAGGAGACCTGGGAAGCAGAGGATATGATCCACCGAAGCATCATGGAGCATGTGGCCCAGATGCAGGACAGGATCGCGATGGTGATGCCGATCGTGGAGGAGAGCCTATTTCAAGCACGAGAGGCCCAAGCAAGGGTCTATGAGGCTGATACAATTTAGCCCTGGAGACAGGGTGATAGTGTTGATCCCCACAGTCAAAAATACATTTCTGTCCAAGTGGCAGGGGCAATACGAGGTGGTTGAGAAAATGAGTGAAGTCAACTGCAAGGTCCACCAGCAAGGGAGAAGAAAACCATACCAGGTGTACCATATCAACCTGCTTAAACCATGGTGAGACGGGGAGCCGGTGGAAGTATGTGCCTGGGAGCTAGTCCGAAAGCCAAGGTCGAGGAAATCACAGTGCCAGAGTCACTGTCACAGGCCCAGAAACAACAGTGCTGAGAACTGCTTCAATGGAACTGGGTCCTGGTTTTGGAGTTGCCAGGTTGTTGAACATGAAATACTGACAGAACCACATGTGCAGGTGAACCAAAAGCCATAAAGACTGCTGCCTTGAGGTGATTTTGAAGGAGGTGAGGAGAATGTTGAGCCAGGGCATCATTGAGGAGTCAAAGCGGCTTGTCCAGCCCCATTGTCCTTGTGCCGAAGCTTGATGGAGAGTGGAGTTTCTGTAATGACTACAAGAAGCTAAATGAGGTGTCCAAATTCGAGGCATAACTGATGCCCAATTATGGTAAACTCATTGGGAAGCTAGGGTCAGCCAGATACATCCCCACCCTGGACCTAATGAAAGGTTACTGACAAATTCTCTTCTCTTAAAGTGCCAAGGAAAAAACAGCCTTCTTTACACCTGATGGCTGTTTCCAGTATACCAGAATGCCGTTTGTATTGCAAGGTGTCTCAGCTACTTTCCAGAGGATCATGGATGGGTCCCAGCCCCTCGCCAAAAGTATTCTGCAGCTTACCTCGACTATATTGTGATATTCAGCCGGATAGGGGAAGCCATCTGCCAAAGGTCCAGGCCATACTGGATGCACTGAGGAAGGCGGGGTTTACCATACTCAAAGAAGTGTGCCATGGTGAAAGAGGAGGCAAAATACTACTCTACATTGTCAGAAAAGGCGAAATGAAGCCGCAAGTGAATAAGGTGGAGGGAATCCAAACCTGGCATCAACCGGCCTCCAAGAAACAGGTTCAGGTGTTTCTAGGAATTTCACCATGATAGCTGCACCCCTGACTGACCTTCTGAAGCACACAAAGATGTTGATGGCAAAATGGTCTTCTGAAGTAGAGGTGGAGTTCCAAGAGCTGAAGCTCACCCTGTGTAAGCAGCCGGTCTTGATCACACGTGAAGTCAGTAAGGAATTCCTTGTCCAGACGGATGACTCTGAGGTCGAGTTGGGAGCTGTGTTGTCCCAGGAAGTAAATGGGGAGGAACATCCAGTCCTGTATTTAAGTAGGAAACTCTCCTCCTGTGAGAGAAACTATGTCATTACAGAAAAAGAATGCTTGGTCTTCAAATGAGTAATTTATTATCTGAGGTACAAGCTCTTATGCCAGAAGTTCAGGATAGTGTCTGATCATGCACCCCTGAAATAGATGAGGTAAAGGAACCGATAGAATGGCCGGTATTACTAGATAGTTTTTTGGGCTCCAAGACTTCAACTTTCATGTGGAGAACAGACCTGGGAAACTGCATGGCAATGCACATCAGATGCCATTTTGAGACTTCCCTGTCTGTTGATTGAAGATGCCAAAACCCCCACCTTTGGGCAGGAGGGTAATGTGCAAAGTCACTGACAAGGTACTTTAGGGGAGATATATATCACTGAGGATATTAGCTTCAGTTAAATGAAACTAGAAAAATGCTATGTTAAAAGCTTTGATGAATCAGGGCCCTTATTTGCAGAATTATGTCCAAAATATGGCTCTATCAGCATTGCTTGATATAACTACAATTTTTTTGGGCCACATCCCTGTGGCTGTAAGATCCAGCCCTTAGGGCAGCATATTAGGCTGACAGATCAACTTCAAGTGTGAACAGTTTTTAAAGACCTAAGTACAAGGAAATTGCAAGACAAATGCAAAATATTGTTGTGTCCAATTCCCCTGGATTTCCATCATATAATAAACTCCTTGAACCCTGCTTCCATCTCATAACACCCAGGCACTGAGCTATATAATTAACCCTCCAAGTTTGTACAGTTTAGACTTTGATTAATACTTTTCATGCTGTTAAATTCTCTAGCAACTCTATTAGACAGTTCTGTGATATTGCACAGAGTGTTGATTGATTGAATGAACTCGCTCTCTTCTGTTCTGCAGCAATTTCTTCAAGTATTTGGAAGCTGGCAAAAAAGTATGACTATCGATTTGCCAGGCACTGCTTGAGGGCCTTATCTGCAAACACATTATTCTTTATGACTTTCAATAATTCTGCTGAGCATACTGAACTTCTTACCATTTTGAGACTTTATGATTCGTTCCTTGTCACACGGGTTACATTCAATCTTCTGTATATCAAAACAGAGGATCCGAAGTATTTAAACCTTTTTTTTCAAAGTTAAATTGGTTGGTTCACAACCAACATTTATCACATATCCACAATATAGGTGTTCCCCATTGTGGGGACCCCATAAATTACAAGAATGGGGGTTCCATATTCCCTATATCAATGGAGCAGTGATCATGCATGCATGCTAGTGCTCCTTTCAATGTCTTTTGGACTGATGGAGATAAACAAGTGTCAATCTCCTTCTGTTTCAAAGACATTCAATGAAGCAGTATTTCACATGATTGGCGGCCTTTGTATTCAGAAAACATGTGCTTCTCTGGCATTTGGGTCAAGTGCACCACCATCATTGGGAGGTGGAACATCACATGTATTGGAGGACAGGTGCAAGTATTTCTTGACATAATGTGTATTCTTGACACTTCCTGATGAAGCTATTACAAGAGTGAAACATACTTCAAGTCCTTTTTTTGTCTCATCAAGCAGTATACTTGTTTTACTATGTCATCAGGTAATGTGATCTGGTTTATTTCAATATGTGAGTCATCCACATTATAAAATATCTGGGTGAGAGAGATACGGTATATATTTGGGTCAGAGAGTTAGTGTATATTGTTCCTCGATAGGAACTTTTTGCTTTCCGCCTGAAAAATACAATGGAGACGATTCATTAAGCTTTTTTTACAACATTTTACAACATTTTTTCGCAAACCCTATGTCGCACATAAAAATGTGATTTTTTTTATGTCTTTCTCGCCCTGGCTCTGACTAAGTGGGTAGAGCTGGGGTGAGACAGGGGTGTGGTAACTCCCACTCATCAAATTGATGACCAGCGGCGACGTTTGATACATCACAAATCTTACACCACTATACGCCTCATATTATTCTTTAAGAGGTCTGCGCCTAACCAATCAGGAGTATCTGCTCCAACAAAGCTTCTCATCAAAACCGACGAGAGACTAATCGGTCTTGATGGATCGGGGCCATTGTGTGCACATAGGCTGATGTGTATGTGTGGAGCCCAGCTGCGCTTGGTGCCACAGATCCTAGAAGGGTGCATTAAAGGATTCATCCACAAGAGGCCCTCGGTGCATACACACACCTTCTCCCTACCTCAGACCACCAGAGGGAGCCCGTATAGGGAGATAAAAAGGAGGGAGGAGGCAGGAAGTTAGAACACACTCTAGGAGACTCAGAACAGCCTCACACAGACTCTTAGCAGAAGTCTAAGAAAGTCTAAGAGACTGAGACACAGAAACAGGTCAGTCTGCAGTGTGAGACTCAATTAGCTCAAGTCAGCGAGCTAGGAGCGTGCCGACGCTCTAGAGAGCGGCAGAAGAGGCAGCCCACTAACTGCCAGTGTGTATAGCCTTGTGAGGGCCTGAGTAGGCCGAAGGCTAGAGGAGAAGAGTAGCAAGGGGGCAGAGGAGCCTTACCAGCTCACCCCAGAAAGCACATACCGGACACCGGGTCCGAGCTTACAGGGATCTCTACGACCCAGTAGGAGACAACCGGAATTCCTGGAGGACTACAGTTCCCAGGAGAACTCAAGAGCTGATACGTAACAGAGCCAGGGGACACAGAGACCCTACAAGCAGGGAGTGTGTACTCCAGGAGAAGGCCCTACCACAAAGTCAGCCGGTGCAGGACAGTCAATGGGGAGTAAAAGTCGGCATTGAGCGGATGACATTCATCCACTCAATGCCAACTTTTATTCCCCATTGACTTGCATTGGGGTCGGGTTTCGGACGAAACTCCAAATTTTTTTGCCCTAGTCGGACCAGTTTCGTCCGACTCAAATTTTGTTTCGGTCGGGTGGTCCGAAACCCGATCCGACCAAAGTCGCTCAACTCTACTCATGACCAATAGACAACGCCAGAAGCGTCCAAGCTGCTTGAGGTTTAGTGTGAAGTTTCCATAATCGGTGATGGTTTGGGGAGCCATGTCATCTGCAGGTGTAGGTCCTCTGTGTTTTATCAAGACCAAAGTCAGCGCAGCCGTCTACCAGGAAATTTTAGAGCACTTCATGCTTCCCTCTGCCGACAAGCTTTTTGGAGATCTAAATTTCATTCTCCAGCAGGACTTGGCACCTGTCCACACTGCCAAAAGTACCAATAGCTGTTTTAAAAACAACAGTATTACTCTACCTGATTGGCCAGCAAATTCACCTGACCTTGACCCCATAGAGAATCTATGGAGTATTGTCAAGAGGAAGATGAGAGACACCAGACCCAACAATGCAGACGAGCTGAAGACTGCTATCAAAGCAACCTGGGCTTCCATAACCCCTCAGCAGTGCCACAGGCTGATCGCCTCCATGCCACGCCGCATTGATACAGTAATTGATGCCAACGGAGCCTCGACCAAGTATTGAGTGCATTTACTGAACATACCTTTCCGTAGGCCAACATTTAGGATTTTAAAGTCATTTTTCAAGCTGTGTTATAAAGTATTCTAATTTACTGAGATAATGACTTTAGGGTTTTCATTGGCTGTAAGCCATAATCATCAACATTAACAGAAATAAACACATGAAATAGATCACTCTGTGTGTAATGACTCTATAAAATAAATGAGTTTCACTTTTTGCATTGAAGAACTGAAATAAATAAACTTTTTGATGATATTCTAATTTTGTGAGAAGCGCCTGTATAACCGTGTGATCAAGAGCTTACAATTATAAGCATGTAAATATTCTAATATGTATAAAGCTGTGTTTTCTGCTGAGTATTGATGTAAAGGTGTTACTTTTCTGTACCTGACTATATAATTAAGATAAAGGACAAGAGCTTCAAAAAATCAGTCAGTCACAGAGCAGAAATTGAAAAGGTCGAACTTGATCAACTTGGAACCATAATTACATCTGCTGTATAATCTACTTCAGCTTTTGTATGTGAGACAGAAACTAAATACTGCAATTCATGTTACTGTTTTTTGCAAAAAAATATAATTAAAGCAGGGAACCCAATCACTCCATTGTCATACTGTGTGTCAAACATGACACATGTAGGTCAGAGAGTTTTATTTTGAAAAATGAACATGGATTCACAGATGAAAGACTTAATATACCTGTTGCCTATAAGAAATACAGTATATATTACTATGGGTAAACAGAAGGTACCAGGTAGTAACCATAAACCTGTTTAATAAAGCACTGCACTGACAGACAAGAAGCTGTAGATCAAATATTATTCTCTTTTGGTGATGAGCAGCATTTGTTATTTTCATGAGATGAAATGAAGGAACTATCTACTATACAATCGTGTAATTCTGTCTGTCTGTAACGGAAATCCCGCGTCGCTGATTGGTTGCGCCCAGCCGGACGCGACCAATCAGCGACAGGTGCAGTTCGGCCGCAAATTGGCGCAGGATTGGAACCGCACATGCCACCGCTATCATCAGTAGTCGTGGGTCATCTCCTGCCGCATGGAGGTCAGCAGCGACGTAGTCGGGAGATGACCGGCGCCAGCCTGTCATCTCCCAGCTGCTCGCAGCGGAAGTACCCCGACTGGCGGC
>VIAB01001818.1:33867-46891 GCA_009801035.1 Oophaga pumilio | reverse complement strand
TGCACCTTTTTGGCCGATTTTCGGGTTCCTCTCTACTCGTGTTGCACCTTTTTGACCGATTCTCGATTTCCTCTCTACTTGTGTTGCACCTTTTTGACCGATTCTCAGTTTCCCCTCCACTTGTGTTGCACCTTTTTGATGGATTCTCGGTTTCTTCTCTTTTTGGTTTAACTTGGATAATCATGTTGACAGGTCATTTTTACTGCACAATGAACACCGTAAAAAAACAAAAAAAAACCAAATGCATAATTACATTTTGTTTTGCCTTTTCACCACACTTGGAATTTTTGGGGGCTTTCAAGTACATTGTACAGTAAAATAAATGATGGTAATGTAAAATTGACCCAGCAAAAAAATCAAGCCTTTATAAAGCTATTTCAATAAAAAAAAAGTTAGGACTTTTGAAAGAAGAAGAGGAAAAAAATTAAAGCATAAAAATGAAAACTGTCCATGGCAGCAATAGGTTAAAATAATAATTTTATATTTTTCAAAGTAAATTATTTTATATTTTTCAAAGTGCTAGAAGCCTCCATTTCTCTTTTAATCTTCCATACCATCTCCTAAAGGAACATGAATTTCTAAAATCCAATTAATCGAATATAATAAAGCAGAACTGGATTGTTATTTGGTTACCAAGTTCTGTTATCAATATCTAATTTAAAGAAGAAAATTTGGCTAATTTACTGTTAATGGCTGCGCTGAAATCCAAAGAGAACAAAGTATCTAGTTTTAATTAGTTGGATTTCTCATTTATTATTTGTCTCGTTTCATTTATGCCAATGCATTTTCCAATATTCTCTCAGAACTTTGATAAAGAAAACCCCATAATGAAAACAAGTTGCCTTATAATGAGTGTTTCACTTCTTACATAATGCACAAAAACCTCTTTTATTTTACGCTATGATTAACTTTCACATCGATGATAAGATGAGTCTTGAGCAGATGACTAATTAAATAACAACACAAGCAGGTATTATCTCAACTACCGGCCAGGCTCTTTCCGATGCAATAGCTTTTATTACAATTAAAAGTAGGGACGACTTTATTAGTTTATGTCTATATCTGAGTGTCTGTGCCTAGATATGTTCGTAGCTAGATCACTTAGTGATGGCTGCATAGTTGGTGATGATCCACCGGTCGACCTCAGATCAAGGACCGGTAGCCCTTCATGTTTGCGCACCAGCCTAGTTTCTTCCAGGCTTCAACATAAATGTCGGAAAACCAACTCCTCCTAGGTTCATGTTTTCCATAATTTCTGCTATAATGCTTACAAACATACATACTTGGAACAAGAATCAGCATTACTGAATAATGTAGGTCAGTGTGCTGTCTGATTGACAGCTTATTTGCACTCTAGCAAAGAGCAGGGTGTAGGAGAGGGGAATGATGGCCACATACGATTTTAGCGTAAATGGGTTTTGTAGACGCTTTTATTAGACCCTATTGAAACAAGCACATTATATTATTACGCATGCTCCCATTTCATTTTAAGTCTATTTAACTAATGAACATAACCTTAAGAATATAATGACTATCTAATAGTTCTAATAAATAAGATTACAATTAAAGCACCACTACAGCATTTTGGGTTTTTTTCACCTCTGGAGTGGTGCATTAAATGTAAGTCCCCTGCCCCCTGTCTTATACTTACCCTCTGGCGCCTTCACCATTTGTTGGCACCACTCTGGTCCCACGACACCATCTTGTGAGTGCAGCTACTGACTGTGCGGAAGTCAGAAGCTATGTCACAAATTCTCACTGCAAGTCTATGAGAGCCAGAATGAGGCTCCCATAGACATGTATTAAAAAGTGACCATGCACCACTCCATGAAACACTGGAGCGTGCCAGAAGGTCACTTTTCACCAGAGACCGAAGGGTGTGTCGCTGGGAAACGATGAAGGCGGCGGCAGGTGAGTATGACACAAGGGGCAGGAGAATTACATTTAAAGCACCACTCCAGTGGTGCAATAAAAAAACGCTGGAGTGGTGCTTTAACAAAAATGTATCATTGGCAGAAGAAGGACATAATCAGTCCTTGGGGTGTTGTGTAGCATCCCATGAGAGCATTGTTCAATAATTTGACTTTAATACAGAAAGGGCACTAATCTTGGTGTTTACAGGAATGACTTTCAGACTTGGTTACACTGGATAGTACGCAACTCTGTAGCTTCAGGGCATCCGCACAACAACACAACTGTGGATAACTTTGAACACTATGAAGGCCCAGGTCGCTCTGACCTCGCTTGTATTGTTGAGGACCTAGTTTCCAGTAAAGGAAAGTGCAGATACACCAGCTCCACTATGGACAACCCATGTCTCTGTGCAGATCAGTACTGGGTACACTGGTGCTTTGCTCTATGCTAGAGCGGTATGTCACACATCTGAGCCCTCACACACCCTTCACAGGCATCTAGACTTAAACAAAGGCCCCAGGGCTGGGCCTATGGAATAAGCCGCTGTACGGTGGTGCAGGTGACCGGAGTGATCAAATAGCCGGGTCAGAGCCAAGAGGGTAGGAAAACTACAAAATCGGAAGATGCAAGAATATTCAATAAAACAAGCCAAGTTCAAAACAGGAAACAAACACACTATACTGGAGTTTAACTAACAGGACTGAACCAAAGGAGCACAAAGCTATATCTGGCAGCTTCAATCAGTAAAATGAAAGTTTAAGTAGGGAGTGGTGCTCTCCAAATGGCTGGAGCAGGACGCTAATAACTCAAGCTGGACACCCATACTTCCAGACTGGATGGCACTGCAGGTCCAAGACATCCAAAACTAGAGTTTCTGGTTCCAACGTCTCTTTTATCACCAGCGCCGACCGCAGAATAAATACGACGGCGACTGGTGACAGAATCAGACGTCGTAGGAGGAGATCCTGGTGGAGATGTGTCACATATAGGACCTAATACTCCTGACAATGACAATCTAAATAAGATCAACTTTATTTTACCTGTATATTTTATAACACCATGGCCATTGGCTTAGAATAAAGAAACTAGATAGAGGAAACTTTCTGTCCCTGATTTTGCTGATAAAATACACAAGGATGCCTATCAATGTGATGTATTAATCTGCTGCAGGGAAATTGTCCTCCCCTCCTCTCTTCTACCATCAGTTAAGGTTCCAGCTGTTCTTCACGTGATGATAACTAACAGTTTCTGCTCCCCATAGAATTGATAGCATTTTGGTAGCTGCTGGATGCAGGAAAGGCAATGATTATGATGTTGTCACCAGATATTACTTCTGCTGTGAGAGAACACCACATCATTCATCCGTTTCACAATAGGAGCATGGGGCTGATACCATCAAAGACAGACACGATCTATAAGAAAATCTATTCATTTCTTGCAGAAGTTTCTTCCCTTTTCAGTTGTTCTACCAAGAATTTAACACAGTGGCAGCAACTGAGAAGAGAAGGGAACATAATGCAGCATTTAATAAATGTTGATTTTTACTCCACTGAACACTTTAATGTAAGGTAACACGTACCGGGGCAGTCCGATAGCACGGCACTCTAATCCTGTTTCAGCGTTTGCTTTCAAGCTTTTGCAGAAACAGGAGTCAGATTTAATCAAGATGATTCAATAAGAGAGTAGAAGAGTGCGATGAATAGACTTGTTCTTCTTTGCCACAGAAAGCTTACAAACAATAGATAGATGAAATTACCTTACTGCCAGGGCAAGACTAGCAATAGGGCACAACCACACTCTCCTAAGTGTGTTAAAGACATTGCTTAAAGGGAATCTATCAGTAGGAACAACCCTCCTATGTCTTCTATATGGGCATGTAGGTCATACAAAGTTGAATAAAATGATATTTTAATATATGCAATCTGATGTCTCATTCCCAAGAAGTCCACATTTTTCTTAATATGTAAATAAACTGTTAAGATCTATGGGCCGGACATAGATCTTCCTGAGACTCTGCCTCCAGAGCTTATTTTAAATGAAAAGGCTGAGAAATGTAGATGAGGAGAGAAGACTGTCAGTCATTACATGTCTCACACTGGTAATGTTGTCTTTTATTTATAATAAGCCCTGGAGGCAGATTCTCAGTGAGATCTATGTCCGGCCCATAGATCTTAACAGCTCATTTATATATTAAGAAAAAGGTAGTTATTTCTGGGAATAAAATATTGGATAGCAGATATCAAGGTATCATTTTATTCCACCTTCTATGACCTACATGTTCATATTGACGGCGTACGAGAGTTGATCCTACTGACAGATTCCCTTTAGCTGTTTTTTTTTGTTTTAATTATGAAGAATAGAAATTTAATTGCAGCTTATACAGGCCAGTACCTAACACTTTCATATCAAAAGCACCATGATTGTCCCCAGCTAATTTTGCAGATTATTGAGTAAATATCACTATGTAATTCTAAGATCTGCAGATAATTTCATTTCAGAGATGCATAGACTCATGGAAAAAGGCAAAAAGGACAAATTCTCCTACAAAACAATTTGCAGCTGAATTTGTCTTTTTTTCGCCATATGTATCTGAAATAATCATACAGCTTTGTTGTGTATATTCTTGGTCTTGTCCCCATGGTTACAGACTACAAATAAAACCTGTGTAGTCTGATATGGCAGCCCTGCTCCTTTCATCCATTCTTTACTTCTTGGAAAGTCACATTTGGGATGGATTCATTACACTAATATACAGTTATTTGGGCGCCAGCGATGTTTGAACAGTTTTATATTAAATTTATGGTTCTGATTTAGAATATGACTTCGGTTTTACCAGATTGGCTCTAGTTTATAAGATATTTAATAGTTAATTCATTAATACAGTAGAATTTTGGCTTCAAAAAGTCGCTTTTATAGCATTGTAAGGCTACAAATCGAAATACAAAATAATTATATGGGATATTTCATCACCTAAGACACTGTTAAAGTGTTATAAGACCAAAAGCTAGTTCATTTGTTATCACACACAAGTCGCATTGGGAGAATGCATTATTTTCATGAATGATATTATCTCAAAGACTAGAACCAATTTAGAAAAAGTAATGGGATTTTTAATTCAGCGCCCTTAAAATACCCTATATCCATCCAAAAAACCTTGGCACCCGAAATATTTTTAATTTTGTAGACCTGTGATATTATTGGGGATCGGCAGGTCCGTATTTGTCACTATACCCTGGCAGTCCGGTGCCTGGGGTGGAAGGTTATGGGGGGGTGACAGTAGGAGAAAGGGAAATGTTTCTCCAGACCACATAACAAAACTGATGCCCTTCAGAGGGGAAGATGGGCTGCATTCATTTTATGAACATCCGAGCCTATCGGCACATTCGGAGTCAGAGGAAATCCAATCAACTCCCTACCCTGATGTGCAGCAATGTGCTCAGTATGGAGAAGGGGCAACATGGGGGGTGACAGTGTGGAGATAAGGAGAAGGTGAAGTGGGCATAGTGTGGAGCCCATAGTCCATAAGAGAGGACAATATGGTGGGTATAATTCATAAGGGAACAGTGTGGCTGTTATAGTTAATAAGGGAACAGTGTGGCTGTTATAGTTAATAAGGGAGGACAATGTCAAATGACAAATATGGCCCTGGGGACCAGAGCTGTGTTTGTTTCTTACAGATTTTATGGGAAAGTTTGGCATATTTGTGAAAAGACACAGGATAGTCACATAATACCAATCCTTAAAATCTTAACTTTGAAACCAATATTTTGATGCAGGTATGTATTAAGCGTATCACGACATTTGTCCGTGGGTTAAATACATTTATAATAACTCTTTTATGCATCATCAGGATTTACTTTCAGATAAGAAAAGCTTATAAAAACAATTATTTAAAATAAGACTTTGAAAGATGCAAATGAGGAGCAAAAATTTGTTGAAATTCATGAAGGGTTCTCAGACACATTTTATATATGCCACTGAATTGCTGAGCTCAAGAAACTCGCTTCATATGCATGAAAATCCTAGCAAATGGAAAATAGCTGTACTTATTAAGATTTCTCGTCACATCACCTCTTCTTTTTGCTCAATAACAATACTGTGGTTTTCTTTTTTAGATTTATCTTTCACGTGGAAAACCTTCTCATTGTTATGATGCTTATAGGGGTATTCCAGCTGAAAACATTTATCTATTTACCTGGTCTATAAAGGGGTAATAGAAATTAGACAGGTGAGGGTCCCCACTGATCAGCAGTATCAGCCTATACCCCATAACGTCTTTATGGAGCTACTGCATGCTGCTGCTAATTGTAGTTATGTAATTGGGTGTAGGTCCAAGGTTACCTATTATATCAATAAGGGGGTGTCCCAGTAGAGAGACAATCAGAAAAATCTAACATATTTTTCAGTTTATACAAGTTTTGTTTAAAGGAAACCTGAAAGCTAATACATGCAGTCAGAATCGCGGGCAGTAGGTATCAGAATCAGGCAGTGTACACACAGTATGGGAGAGACCCGTCACTCAAGGGGAGGGGCGGGGACTCTGGGAGAAGTTAACTTTAGGACTAGTCACTCAAGTGGCATGGTCCCCGGCATGGCTTTTAAACGTAGTGGCCTTTCACAGTGATTTGGTCAGCATTAAAGATGAGTGAATAAATTCAAGGGGAATCGAATCCTCCTCGAATTTTACAAAAATCTGCATTTGCCAAAATACAGATTTGTTTGTTATTCACTTCCATGTGGATTCAGCAATATGGCAGCCACCATTTTTCTGAACCATAATGGGCACCAAAAAGTTAAAATAAAAAAAGTCTTATATTCATCTCACCTCCTCTCTGGCCCCTTTGCTACTCACCGCCATCTGTCCTGCCCTCCTTCAGGCCTCTCATGATGTGGAGGACTTCAGGTTGTTTTGGCGCCTAGGACGGTTCTGCGCATATGAGCAGGAAGGTCAGGCTGGGGTTCCTTGGACTTAACAGAGGACATTTTTTCTGAAGGTCCACCCTTCATCTATATACAGTGATTGCTGGTGATGCACTTACTTTGATCTTTCATCTTGGCTTGACAAATGCCAAGATGTGTGGCCCCGAGATCACAATAATTTGGAGATGCATCTGATGCATCTGTGGCTGTCCAAAGGCTAGGATCTAAATTTTAGGCTTTTTAGGTCTTGTAAACATGTCATGAAAATGTATTAAAGGGAATCTGTGACCAGATTTTTGCTACCCCATCTGAAAGCATCATGATGTAGGAGCAGACACCATGACATCAGCAATATATCACTTATTGGGCTGCTTGCTTTAGTTTTGATACAATCACTGATTTATCTGTTTGCAGATCTACAGTTCTCTGAATGCTGAGGCCTTTATAACCCCACCCACACCACTGATTGGTTGCTTTTTGTGCACAGGCAGAAAGCTGCCAATCAGTGGTAGGGGCGTGGTTATACAGAGCTCATGAATATGAAGCAGTACATAGCAGAAGGTTTACTAGTCTTCATGAAGCAGTACATGGCAGAAGGTTTACTAGTCTTCTTGAAGCAGTACATGGCAGAAGGTTTACTAGTCTTCTTGAAGCAGTACATGGCAGAAGGTTTACTAGTTTTCTTGAAGCAGTACATGGCAGAAGGTTTACTAGTCTTCTTGAAGCAGTACATGGCAGAAGGTTTACTAGTCTTCTTGTGATAATCTCCTGTTGATGAAAAGTAATTTTATCAAAACAATGCAAGTGGCAAAGTAAGTGATGGATCGCTGGAATTAGGGTCTCAGGCATTTTACTACTCTCAGATTAGGTAGGAAAAACCTGATGAAAGAAGCCCTTTAAGTTTGCATTGTACAAAACTGGAGTTCTTAGCCAAAGTAAGGACACATCTGTATTTCTTGCAATACTTAATTCATACTATACCCACATACAGCAGTTCTGCAACAAACACAATAGCCCAATAAATGCAATATATTATAATTTAGTCGCCTCCCATATTATGATTTCATTAGACCTGGTTATTGTTTTCTCAGGTTTCACATCTGCTAGACAAGAATATAATGCAATCTCAGGGATTGGTATCAGTAGAGGCTTGATGTGGCATGTCCATGGTATTCCTTTTACTTGCGCCCTGCACAATCCATCCATTATTGTCACTTTTCCTTGTGAACCTGTAATCTGATTAGAATCTCTCTCCCTAATCTGAGATCAAATCAGGTTATACAGCCTTATTTAGCCCACAAATACCCTGTACTGGAAAAATAAATCAATAACCCAATCGTGAAATGATAAGATTCTATTGAATTCATTCTTGGCATCTTAATCAACTGGTCTGTCCGGCTAATGTTTTGATTCAATACAGCAAATAGGCAAATAAGAGCAATTTATTAGATGGCGGCTGTTGAGCGAGACCTTACTAGGTCGATGCATTTGTGTAAAAGGCTCATGCCGAAAGCAGAAGGAAAATCCACTTTTATGGAGAGATGTCATCTTTGACTCACCGATACATCGATCTTCTGGAATGTGAAGTCAAGTGCAAATAAAGAAATCATGGGAAATTTACAGATAATACAACAAAACATTTTCCCTATTAAGATCAATTTTCTCTATTTTTGCATATACGCAAATCCTTCAATGCATATTTGCCATCTTTCCTGGAGGTGGGATTATGCGTGAATGATGGAGCCGTGTTTTTTCCATGCCCCTCCAAATGTCTTCCAAGCCCACTCCACGGATTCAGTGTGTGTTCACAATATTCTCCAACTGTTTTTTTTTTCATTAAGAACCTCCTGGAAATGCGTGGAAACTTGGCAATTGTATGTGTGATATATTTTATTTAATTAACAATTAAATCTTATATTTTTTAAAATGTTTCACATTTAAGCGAAATAGTATAAAAAAGGATTCCTCAGCTCTAATCGATTCATAAAACCACTGATCTACATATCATATTCCTGTGTCGAGTGATAGATGGCTGAAATGTCACTTTGGAGACTTCTGTGCGTGTGTGAAAAATATGAAAGAGTTATTCACATGTTATTTTATGGGTAAAATTGCAAAGTAAAGAAACAAGCAACTTTGTATTTGGTTAATAAAGGTGAGTCTTCTGATCCCTGTATCGTTATGACTTCAATATGATCTAAATGGACATCTGATCAGGGCTGTCCTGAAGGACTATCTTTCACTGGTGTGTCAGAGGCTGCAGACAGTCGCACTGCATTTGGCTGCAAAAGGTCTCAGCGGTTGACCTTGCAGACTATTGGCAACCTCCCCCAGCCTTAATGGTGTCACCTGGATCTGAGTGTTTATAACTCCCAACTTCCTGCTGGGAGTTGCGGGTGTTATTTCCTAGTTGCACTTCCCTGTTGACGCTTGGAGATTTAGCAGTCGGCTATCGTCCTCTTTAGAGTTTGAAGGACGACAGTGTTTCTCTCTGTGGCTACTCAAAGCTAAATTTCCCCTTGTTTTGTGTATCCCATCTGTCTTTAGTGTTAGTGGGGTTCGACCAGCATTTACCCCTTCCTTCCCTAAGCAGGGCTTACCACTAGGGTTTGACAGGGACTAGGTATCCTGCTCGGCAATAGGTGAGGAACCTATTTAGGGTCTCTTAGAGCAGACAGGGTCTCCACTCCCCGCTTCCCTAGAGTTGGGCCCCCCTTCCCCTTATCCCTTTGTATTGCACATAGTCTGTCCTACATTGTGCATAATACTATCCTCCTGCAATCCACTTTAACGCATTACTCCAGTGTTTTTTTTATTTATCTCAATGCTGGAGTGGTGCCACTTATCTTAGTTCCTTGACTCTAGTATTATACTCACCAGCCGCTGTCTTCAGCTCTTCTCAGTGCCGCCCTGGTCTCGCGGCACCATCTTGTGACCGCAACCTCTGACTGACCAAAGTCAGAGGTAACGATCACACGCTCTCAATGGAAGTCTATGAGAATCTTGTTCTGGCCTCGTTGTGGCTCTCATAGACTTACATTGAGAAGTGACTTCCGGATCACCCAGCAAACACAAGAGCGATCTGGTAGATCACAACCTAAAGAAGACCGACCAAAGCGATATCAGATGAAGACAGCGGCTGGTGAGTATATTACTAGAGGCATGAAACTTAGATTACTGACACCACTCGAGCAGTAAAACAAAAAAAAAAACGCTGGAGTGGTGCTTTAATTTGTTTTTAATGATAATCCTGCAAATATAATCATAAAAGATGAAGCCCTTAGTAAAAAAAAACATGCCTAAAAAAAGCCTCATTCCTTTTCTCTTAGGCTACTTTCACACTTGCGTTTTTTTGTGCTGCGTTTCGAGCGCACATGAAGCGCATTAAAAAAACGCGTGCAAACGCTTGTAAACGCTGCGATATTTAGTCGCATCAGCATGCGCATTACGACAAAAAAATGCAGCGTTTGTCTGCAATTTCATGCGTTTTTGCATGCGTTTGTGTTTTTTTGGCGCATGGGTTGTCTATGTGTCACATTTCTATCATCTCTGTCTCTATCATCTATCATCTGGCTCTATCATCTTTGGCTCTATCATCTGTCTCTATCATCTCTATCATCATCAAGGGCAACACGGTGGCTCAGTGGATAGCACTACAGCCTTGCAGCGCTGGAGTCCTGGGTTCAAATCCCACCTAGGACAACATCTGCAAGGAGTTTGTATGTTCTCCCCGTGTTTGCGTGGGTTTCCTTCGGGCACTCCGGTTTCCTCCCACACTCCAAAAACATACTGATAGGGAATCTAGATTGTGAGCCCCATCGGGGACAGTGACGATAATGTGTGCAAAACTGTAAAGCGCTGCGGAATCTGTTAGCACTATATAAAAATAAGGATTATTAAGATTATTATTATTATCTCTGTCTCTATCATCTTTGGCTCTATCATCTCTGGCTCTATCATCTGTGGCTCTATCATCTCTGTCTCTATCATCTGTCTCTATCATCTCTGTCTCTAACATCTTTGGCTCTATCATCTCTGTCTCTATCATCTCTGTCTCTATCATCTCTGTCTCTATCATTCTGTCTCTATCATCTTTGGCTCTATCACCTTTGGCTCTATCATCTCTGTCTCTATCATCTCTGTCTCTATCATCTGTTTCTATCATCTGTCTCTATCATCTCTGGCTCTATCATCTGTCTCTATCATCTCTGGCTCTATCATCTATCCTCTGGCTCTATCATCTCTGGCTCTATCATCTTTGGCTCTATCATCTTTGGCTCTATCATCTCTGGCTCTATCATGGTTTAAACAAGTGTTTAGACATTATTTACTGAAAAATCGCGTGCGTGCAAAAACCATGCGCACGCCAGCGCCCCCATAGACTGCAATGTTATTTTTTGCACATAGCGCGCGCACACGTTTTTTAAAGCAGTTGGGCGGAAAAAAAAATGCAACATGTAGCGTCTAGCGCGTATGGGCGCACACCGGGAAAATGCGCAGCACACGACAAACGCACATGAACGCGTGCAAGCGCTAGACCCTGTGCCCGCCATGTTAAAGATAGGGGAACATTGTGCATGCGTCCGATAGCGCACGATGCGCTGCGCAAAAAAACGCAAGTGTGAAAGTAGCCTTATACTTGGAAAAGGACAGATTTCCATCAGTGTGCTGAATTAGATTCTCATTATTTTTTCTCCCACGCAATAAAAAAAGTGATGGAGGCTTTTCAAACTTTTCCTAGCAAATAGTCCTTAAAAAAGAACAGCACTAGGATGCAACTAAGATGCCATCAGTATACTGTCCTAGTTTTTCACGGACCCATAGACTTGCATTTTCAGATCAAAAAACATACAAATCTCCATATTTTTATTGCAGACACTCGGTCTGCAAAAAACGGGGACTTTTGAACAGCCTCATGATTAGAATGGATACATGTTCTCTCTCTCTACTTGCACTTGGTGGCTTTGGCTTTTCGGTATTTAGAATTTGCAGCAAATTAAATGTATGGAAAGTTATGGTGAATCTGGCTAATTCAAATTTTACTCTACTCTACATAGAACATGTACAGTCATGGATGAAAATGTTGGCACGATTGAAATTGTTACAGAAAAATGAAGAATTTTCCCCTTGAAAATTATTGTAATTACACGTTTTGTTATACTCATGTTATTTCCTTTGTGTGTAATGGAACAACACAAAAAAAAACAGAGAAGAAAAATCAAATTGGACATTAAACCCCAAAAATTGGCTGGTCTCGGATGCTGACGGAAAGCAGTAGCTCTGTCAATAATATAATGGTAGTTTCTGGGTGCTGCAGAGCCACCTCCAATTCATTTGAATAAGAGGTGGATTTGTAGTTCTCCGCCTAGGCCACTATAGAAATGACAGATTTGCTATTTTTTGGCAGCATCCGAGAACTTCCGGCAGCCATTGACACAAGTTACATCTGATCGGCGTGGGTGCTGAGCGTTGCACCCCACTGATCAGATCCTAAAGATAGGCCATCAATAAAAAGTAGTGATCAACCCCTTTAAGTATGGCAAACGCAAGTTTAAAAACATCATATGGAATGTCAAGCATCGGCTATAGCGGTGTGTAGTATAGCGCCATAGGACTCCGACATTGGGCTGCCAGGCAGAATGAAAAGCGTCCTTAGTTCCAGTGAAGGAGGCTCTTACCGCTACGGCATTGGACATGTAATGCTTATATGATCCATGCACAGTAAAATCTTGCATTTATTGCGTTGTAGTGATGGCGCCATACTGCAAAGCCTCATATAGTGGCACATTTACATTAATTTGCATAATTACATAGGTCGTAATTTCTGACTGCGCCATTTACGCTGAGATCCAGTGTGGCCTCTAGCTTGGAAATATGTGCAAATTGGACCATTTACTTAATAATAGATAAATCAGTTAAAGAGGCAGTAGGAAAGCTAATGGCTGTAATTGTGTTTGAAAAGAAATTCCAGTCCAAGATTTCAGGCTGCCTGCTCACTCGGCTGCTTCATTTACCTTGGTGCATTTATGTCTTGAGATGTCCCTGTAGTTGTGGATAGGATGTGAGCGCACCGTCCTGAGTCACGCACCTCTCACCCATGCCATCGAAGGAATGGTGAAGGAATGCTGCTTAAAAAAAAAGCAAAGCACACTTCCTATGTGGAATTCGGCGATGGTATCTGTACTACGCT
>VIAB01001818.1:0-19119 GCA_009801035.1 Oophaga pumilio | reverse complement strand
AACTCGGAATCGGAATTCCGATACAGCCAATGTCGGCCGATACCTGATATTTGCAGTATTGGAATGCTCAACCCTATATGTGACCTTTTTTAAAATATATAACTAATAAAGATATTTTTGTGGAGTTTTTTACTTTTTCTGGTTGATTATATGCCAAAAGCAGCTCATGAGTACACCCTTCCATGAGCAATTCCAACATTTGATCTTTTAATAAACACAATGGCACCAACAAGCCAATTAATTCTCGGATCCCACAGCACTATCTGCACAGTCACACTATATGCCATTAGTACCATAACTTTATTCTATAGGCTAAAGTATTTCGGTCAGTATTTCACATCAGTATATTTTTGGATAAATTATGAAAAACAACGTGTTGTGCAGTTTTCTGTTTTATATGGACTGTAGTCATTTGGTGGGAGCAACTGCTATGCGGCTATTATAGGTGTGGGACTTTAGTATTACATAAGTCACCTTTTCAATTTTTGATGTACATTAGAAATAACGCTATTTCTGGCCATTATATGACATATCCTGCATTTTCAGCAGTTTTCCCCTTTGCATGCTCTATAACAAGTGTACTGCAATTTGCAATCCACTGTGAGGTGGGGGAGGAGACTGGCTGCTAAGATCTCTGGCATACACAGCACAGAACACAGTGAGATTCCTTCTCTTAATTCATTTTTTTGTGCACAGTCAAGCTGCAGGAACAGAGCAAATTATACAACAGAGCTGAGCTGTCTTGATCTGAATCAAGTTCTTACGTGAGGTAAAGCACTTGTTATAGAGCTCTGCATGATGTTTGTATTTCTGCCTCTTCCTGTTTCCTCTCCCTGCTCCTCACTCCTCCTTCCCCTTTCCTCTCCTTTGAGTATATTTAGCTGTGATACCTATAGTTGATCTTGTCTGAGCAGATGGATGACCAGAGTGGATGATAAGATCAGGAGGAGGGGGGGGGGGATAGGAAGAAGTGCCTGATAATTAAGGATGGAAACTGATTTCTCTGATTAAATACATTACAAAGTGTCTTTTTTGCAAAGTTCGTTGAAATTACTGTTCCATTTTTAATCATATTCTCTTCTATAAAATTAAAGTAGCAGAATTAATTAGACTGAATCATTGCCATCTATACATTAACATCATACAATTTACTGCCTGTGTTAGATGAATATTCCTGGAATTATTTCTTAGCCCATAAATCAAATCACGTCTTAAACTTTGGAAGTTAGTCAGAATCTCCCTGCTGATTATAACCTTCATATAAGGGGAAATCTTATGTTCCTGTAATATGCAGACACTATCGTGGAATGGTGTCTTCTAACGATCATGATGGAAAAAATCATTCTTTTGTTGCTCTTATTCTTCTTTTATCTTATATTCTTTGGTTTTCTACCTAAATTGTTAGTAAGGATCCCCATGATCACGTACACAAGCCATCTCATGTTATAGGACAAATTTTGTACAGGTCTATATACTTACATTTACACAAATTAAGTGAGGCTCCCTCAATATGATTGTGTCTTCTTGAATGTCCGTGATCCATTCTCATAAGGACCCTACCATTTAGTATCGGATTTTTTCTAAAATCCACTGTGATCCTGTGCCCACACCTCCATTGCTACACCATGAACCATGAACTAGCCATAGTATATATAAATAACATTTCATAGCCCCTTCTATATTACAGGATCATAAATGAATGGGATCATAGAATCATAGAATGTTAGTGTTGGAAGGGACCACCGGGGTCATTATGTCCAACCCCCTGCTCAATGCAGGAGTCACTAAACCATCTCAGGCAGATGTCTGTTCAGCCTCTTGGATGTAGAGGTTGCCGCCATGTGTTGGCCCTAGAGACTTCTCCAATTGTCTAGATTTCCAGTTCAGTGATTGTTTGGACATATTTCAGTCACCACTTATAGTCAACTTATGTACTTTTTATGAGCATCTATGAAGGTGAGAGGGAAGGTGGTTTCTACACCTTACAACATCAAAATGTTCAATACCTGTGTACCATGACATCACCGTGTTAGTGTTTCCGATTTTCTCATATCACCTTGTGCATTATTCCTGTATAGTGACCAATATCTCCTTGTGCATAACTCATGCAGCGTAATGTCATGGTGACTATAATTGTTGTGCTGTTACTTCACATTATTTCTCTATTGAGGGGTAGTGTCCACAGGGCACCAATACATTTAAATCCTGGGGTAGAGTATGGGGCTCGGAGCTCCGTACGCCATCTCTGAAAGCTGCAGGCCTCCTGATGCCTATGGTCTACAGGACAGTGGAGTCACGTGAGACCTTAGTCTCAGATGTTCGAGGCAATACTCTGTTTAGTAAAGTTCTCTTGAAAATAGTTCTATTGCCTCCTAAATGTTGAAAAGTGAGGCATGCTATACACGTTATTGATCAATGTAGCGCTCTGAGTATTATAATTATTGATTAGTGAGGCTCTCTGGGCATTATTATGATTAATTTAAGGGGACACTCTGCATATTATTATTGATTAAGGACAATATTGATTAAGGGGCCATGCCAGGACTTATCGGTTAGGTGGATATTATGACATTTTAAGGAGGCAAAGAAAGAACTTTATAACTTTTTAGTGGACAGAGCAACAACAATAGCCATAGAATATGGGGGTATCAGCAGGACGGGGAGTTTATGAAGGTTGGTATAAGGTGAGGACAGTTCTGGACATGTGAGAAGCGAAATGTGTCTGTGCTGAAAATTTTGCATAATAGTTGTTACTAGAAGAAGCCTTTTTGTCCATCTCGGCAAGATGAAAAAGATAGAAAATGTAATTGGTCATTGTATATATTTTTTTTATTAAGTAACAGGTTCTCTCTACACTATGTGCTGAACCGTTATCTACTTCTTTGCCGGGAGCAGATACAGAAGGTAGTCCAATCTTTTTTCTGCCACATAATAGGACTTCAATACTATATTTTGAGGCAGCTCAAGTCCCACCTCTGATATTGAATCCCTGCTTCATTAATAATAGTATTTTTATTAAATTAAATTCAATAAAATGAAATTTACACGTTGCGACAAGAATCCAACTCAATTTGGGAAATTAATGAGAAGAATTTCTCGAGTCAATTTTGCTTATGATTCCAATATAGTTATTTGCACCAAATTTATCAAAGTGTCTCATAATGTTTAATAAATTTGGAGTAAGACTTCTTACCACCTTTTACGCCCCTGCTCCCTCCTGGAATGATTTTGAGACATTTTGTGCAACATTTTAAAAAATGTTTAAAAATGTTTTAAAATCATCTTTTATAAATGTGAGAAAAAAAATTGTAAATTGTGTTAAAATATTGTGAAAAATTTATGGGGGCCTCCCCTAACCCCCAGTAGTATGTAAGATCTCTAGAAAGGGACCTATTATACATAATGACACAACCGGCTCTCAGTTAATGTTCTCATTTTTTACTTGTACTGACACATTCCTGTGAGATGAGGTATAAGATTCCATTAAATGCATCATGAGGATGTTTATTGTCATAAATCTGCCCCAGATGATCCATTTAGGTGGTAAAAATGAACGTGAAGGCAGAGTTTGCTGCTTATTCAGTGTCAGGGCTATAATACAAGCACTACAGACACTTCCGAAGTGTTGTGAAATTATGATCGTTATAAGAGATAGAACATAAAATCGAGTAATATTTGTTTCTAGGTCAATATTTCTTCTAAATACATCTTTTGGTAGATTCAGAGCTGCTCTATGTTTGAACTTAATGATGTAGTAGACAAAGTGCCAATTTCCAGAAAATATCAAGATGTAAAATACTAGTTTTTACAGCTTCCAATCATTCATGTTTACACGATACATCAAGCCAAGAAAATGTTTTATGTTTCTAAAAAGTGAGTGTAAGAAGTGAGCTGTAATGGATGGAGGCTTTGGTTCTGTGTTTGTGGTCAGGGACATATTTTCATAGAGTCTTTGTTGTGGGATCAGTGATAATATTTTTTTTAATTAATAAAATGAAAAGTAAATGAACAAAAGAGGAAATCCAAATCAAATCAATGTTTATTGTGACCGCCCTTTGCCTCCAAAACCATATCAAGTCTTGTAGATACACTTGCACAGTTTTTAAAGGAACTGGGCAGGAGGTTGTTCCAAACATCTTGTGCAAATGCTCTCTTCAGGTAATCCCACATAGACTTGATGGTGTTGAGATCATGCATCTCCGTGGCCATATAATCATTTCCAGGACTCTTTGTTCTTCTTTATGCAAAAGATAGTTCTTAATGATGACATTGGCTGTAGGTTTGAGATCATTGTCCTGATGCAGAATAAATATGGAGCAAATCAGATGCCTCCATGATTTTACTGCATGATGAATAATTATCAGTCTGCATTTCTCAGCATTTAGGACGGCAAGAAAAGGGCAACGTTGAGGACCATAGCCAAGAAAACTTAGTGCATCAAATGAGACACATCATGCTTACTTCCCTTCAAAATCAGAAGATGTCAAGCAGTGCCAACAGCTTAGGAATGGCAGCAACTAATAAAACCAAGCTACGCCAATCTACTGTTCGGAGAAGTCTGAGAAGTGGTTTTCATTGAGGGATTGCAGCCAAAAATCATACCTTCAACATGTAAACAAGGTGAATTATTATTATTATACATTTTTATAGCGCCATTTATTCCATGGCGCTTTACATGTGAAAGGGGCAAATAGACAAGTACAATAAATATGAGCAAAACAAGGCACACACAAGTATAGAAGGAGAGAGGTCCCTGCCCGAGAGGGCTCACAGTCTACAGGATTATGCACAAAAACATAGGAACTGGTATGTAAAAAAAACGGCAGTAGGTTCTCTGGACAGATCAGTGAAAATGTTACATGTTTGGCTGTAACAGAAGGCAGATTGTTCATTGAAGGTCTGGAAAGTGGCACAATAACAAGGGTCTGCAGGCAACAATGAAGCATGGTGGAGCTTCCTTGGAAGGTTAGCACTGTAATTCTCAATAGAGTTGGGGATTTGGTCAGGATTTATGGAGTCTTTAATGCTGAGAAATTCAGGAAGATACTTATTTATCATGCAATCCCATCAAGAAGGCATCTGAGTGGTTCCAAAAACTGCAAATTGAGAATGACCCCAAACATACAGCCAATGTTATTAACAACTATCTTTGTAGTAAAGAAGAACAATGAATCCTGGAAGTTATGATCTGGCCACAAAGAGCCTTGATCTTACCATCATTGAGTCATTCTGGGATTACATGAAGAGACAGAAGGATTTGAGAAAGTCTACAGGTTAGTTCTCCAAGATGTTTGTAACAATCTCTCTGCTGAGTTCCTTCAAAAACTGAACAAGTGTTCCAAGAAGAATTTATACTTAGATTGTGTTCTGAAGACAAAGGGTGGTCACACCAAATATTGATTTGATTTAGATTTCTTTTTTGTTCAATCACTTTGGATTTTGTTAACTGATACAAATAGTCAACTATCATTTCTATTTTTGCAAGTATTTTTGTCATGTGTCTCATACTTATCGTAAATGTTTATGTACATATACAGGTCATTCGTATAATTAAATCCACAGAAAGATGAAGTGAATAACATTGATTACATCACCACGATGGCACCGGTCAAGAACCAGCTGGTTGTGGCTAGATGAAAGGGTCAGAGCATCTGCAAAACAAATGTCTGCAGTGGATAGTTCCTACCAAAAAATGTTCAAGAAAGGTCAACCAACGATAGGACGATGGACACCCAAGGATCATGAAAAGCTAAGCCTGTATGGTTCAGCAACACGTAAGAATTTTTGTAGTATACATTGTAGGCTATAATAAGTTTGAGAACACACAGAACATCACAGCTTGTTGTGAATGTATGGGGGGATGCACAGCTGAAGACTGGTCAGAGTGCCCACATTGACCTCAACATCTCGAAAACACATTTTATCAAGACCATATTTGACTGCATGCACCTGACCGCCATAGGCTACCAATAAATGAACCTACTTCCTGAAAACTAAAGTATAGGCAAGAGTCGCCTTACATATCTGTATTATAACACCCTTTAACAACTATGTCTTGTTTTTTTATAATATCATCAGTAGACCTCTATGACGAAAGCTAAATATTACTTCTGAATTTCATCTCTTGCAATATGAAAAATCAAAATAGTGTATTGAAGCAGTACTACCAGCTCATAATTTATGATAACATAAAACAATTACAAATTAATCAAATATATGAAATATGTTTTCTTTTACTTTTGATAGTTATTAATAGCATGTATGACTTACAATACCAAACTTCTAGGACACGTTCTTCATTTGATTTGCTCTACAGTCATAGTTATTGTGTTATATGGGAAGTATTATGGTCATATGCGTTGTTCAGCGTGGATTGGATGGAAAAGAATACCGTATTTTCTAACCTCTTTTTTATCAATATCTGATATACAGAAATTCACCAGATGGAGAACTGGGCACGCTGCTGCGGTACAAATATGTTCATCAGAATGGAGAGGTGTGTTTTGTCTTTGGTGCAAGATGAACGTGCCAATGTTAAAAAAAGAAAAAGAGGCTTAATTAAGGCTTTGTAATTTGAGCAAGTTCACATAAGGATCAGGAATTGTAAATTCTAATATCCTTTCGAGTTAGAAAAAGAAAGAGAAATCAGAGAAATATTGTTCCATCTTCTCTTTGTATCTTTCAATTAATATTTTAGAAATATGTTCGTAATAGAAAAGTACTGAAAATTGTGCCAGGAGATTGTCAAAATTTGTTTTGACTGGTGATTTAATATAGCTGAATTGCTAGTAAAATATTTTATTTATAAAGATTTTTTTTTCCAAAAAAGTAGAGTAAAAGAATGTGCAAGTGAGCTGTAATACCAGATGCATGTCAATGACATTATTGACGCTACTTCTTGTTGGAAATTTTTTATTAATTTATTTAATAAAACTTATTTTACTGCCCTTTTACCCAAAATTAGGGAGTAACTGATCTTTGTTCAGTAGCTTAGACGGGAATAATTGAAAAATGCTATGGTGAAGGTTATATCGTCATTTGTTGTGTCCTAAGGCTACGTCCCCACGATCATAAATATCAATGTTTTGGATGCAGCGTATTTTTGCTGCATCCAGAACGTTGCGTTCTAATTGCCGCACTTGTTTGTCAGTGCATGCGGATTCACCGCATGTAATGACATTCAAGTGGTCAAAATCCGCGTCAAACTCTAGCGTCCTCGCTGCAGAAAATTGATATACTGCAGCCACCACGGGTGAGTTTAGGAAGCAGTAAACTGAAGCATAGCGGGCACGGAATTTCTATAAATCCCAATCACTGTGATTCTAATGTAGAACGCAGCGTTTTGGATGCAGCGCAAATGTGCCTAGCATTAGGGACAGGGAAAATGCCCCTGTCCTGGGACACCCGACAACAGAGTTGTGACACCTGATTTATTGAGAGCCTCACATCACTTACTGAATCAGGTCCATCTTACAAGTGCCGTGCACCTTGCTAGAGATCTTGCTAGAAATCTTAATCCAGTCAAGGAGTGGAGTAATATTTTGACATAAGATATGCCACATCTGGTAATAAATTACATAGGCAGGCATTTCACGGTTCCATCCCACCAGAGACTGGTGTGAAAATGCCAAAAATTGCTTTGGGCAAAAAAAAACAACACTTTTTAAAGTGTTTTACGCCAGATTAAATACTTTCATGTATTAGCCCCATGTGTCTAGGCTGACTAGTCCAATGAGATCCTCGGCCAGCTTCACCCCTCCTTGCTTGAGTTGAAGGACAGGTCTCTCTCCATGTGCTACATAGTGAAGGACCTGTCAGTCATACGGAGATGACCTCCTACCCCTAGTTTTTGAATTCATAAATCGGCCACTGCTTGCCTTGCCCTCACTTTTTATAGTCCCTGATTGGCTGCACTAGACAATGTGATGTGATAGCTGCATGGCATTATCGGCAACGCTTGACGTCATGACCACTCTCTCCGGCTGATGTAATCTCCAGCAGCTTGTGAAAGGGCACCAAGAATTTTGGTTTTGGAATCCATGCTAATCAAATTGCAAACTGTTCGAATTCTCTGGTTTCAGAGAATTTCAGGAAATTCAGCTCAAAGTCAATTTGCAGCTGATTGATCCGCTCATTTCTAGTGCAAACCCTTTCAACCCTTCAGATCTTTTTGTCTTATCTAAAGATTATAACCAGTAAAGGCAATGGAAAATATGTTTAGTCATTTCATTCACGTTCGAATTCAGTAGAACATACATTTTTGCAACCTCATTTTTGGAACTCCACTACTGCAAAAAGGTGATTGAGTTAGGGTTGGGTTCTAGCAATAACATGCAATGCCCTGCAATCAGTTTCCACCAGGATACTCTACTATATAAAGATGTTTCCCAAATCTAAGGGTCTCTATATTACAGATCTATGAGGCCCATGTCGTACCTCCGACCGTGTGTTTCTCACTTTCCATGGAGATTTTTGTTTAATCAAAACCAAATCATGCCATGCTTCATCCCATACCATATTATGGAGGTATTTTTTACGCTTCTTGGTGAGAACAAGATGCCTCATGGAGCATCTATGGATGTATAATTTCTAACCCCATGTGTCGCAGTTCAGGATAATGGCAAAGCTTTAAACAGAGACCCTAACCTTTTTAGAACATAAATGCATCAGTGCAAGTTGGTGGTCTGTGGGAGGATTTACTCGTGTGGTGCATGAAGATCCATTGACATTTTTTTCCACCAAATTGAACTAATTTCTTACAAGTTGTGCCCTCCTCACACCCTATTTCTTACCTTTTGGTCTGGTGAAGCAGCATCTCAGCATCATGCACAAGATATCTCATGGAACTAGTGGTTACTGGAAGTCTACTGCCTTTCCCTAGAGGCTCCCAACTCTTCCAGAAGTCCTGGATGACTCCTTTTTTTTGCCAGGAACCTTCCAAGAGTTCCGGGAGAGTTGACAAATATGACTTTATGGAAGAAAATGCTTCATTTTTTATGTAATAAAAGCTTTGTATTTGAGCATATTTATTTTTCAAAACTGGATCTTTGCCTATTCTATTGTGCACATAGGAAAGAAATAAGAATAAGTTGAAAGTGGACTGAGTAAGCAACAGAAATGTTAACTGCCCTTTCAAGAACCTGACAACGTAGGATTGTACTGTTTCATTTCTCTCACTAAATTAATCTAATCAGCACCACTTTCAGGAAACATTTTCCCTTAATGAGATGAGAAGTGCCAACGAATTTGTATTCCTTCCACCATCCACTGGCATTCTCTTATAATTGGCCTAGAAACCTCTACATTAAACGATTGCCTGTGACAATATTGTAATGGGTTTGAAAAGTAACGTTATAGAGATAATAGAGCTCCACATATCATCTCAGCTTCAGTCATGAAAATGCTTCGTCCACATTATTTTCACATGGATTTAATGAGATATGAACTTTTGCGTATAAGGAAAATCGTATATAAAACGGACCAGTCAAAAATGGACATTTGTCAGAGACCAGTCTTATGATGCATGGTGGTGGTTTGTGCAAGCCATTTGTCACTAGATAAGACCCTGAAGAGATTGTCAAGGACTTTTCTTTTTCTTTTTACTATGGGCCTAAAAACTAACAGGCATGGGCACCTATTATACCCGGTGCCGGCACAGAGTAGTCCCTGACCACTCCTACCGGCAATTCAGCTGCTTCATATGCTCTGTCGACGGCTCGTGACTGCCAACATCATGCTTATTGGCAGCCAGTTTCCCATAGATGGGCAACGAGGGGCCAGCTGTCAATCAACATGACGTCAGCAGTCATGCCCCATCAATAGAGCAGAGCAGATGAGAAGCCCCTGTTCTATCGACTTGACATCAGTGGAAGCCACTGATTAGCTGGCAGAAGTAGCCTGTAACAGCCCTGTACCTGCAGAGATCTACCTGACTGTTATTTCTTAGGCACATTGTAGAAAGAAAAAAAGTTGCATTATGGTGCATAGTATGATAAAGATTAAAAAAAAAATAGTGATGAGCGAGTATACAGTACTCGCTTCTTGGGTTTTCCCAAGCATGCTCAGGTGATCTCCGAGTCATTTGGCATGCTCGGAGATTTAGTGTTTGTCGATGCAGCTGCATGATTTGCTAGACAGCCTGAATACATGTGGGGATTGCCTGTTTGTTAGGAATTCCACGCATATATTCAGACTGTCTAGTAGCCGCAAATCATGCAGCTGCGTCGACAAACATTAAATCTCCGAGCACGCCCAAATACTCGGAGACCACCCGAGCATACTCGGGAAAACCCGAGCAACGAGCATACTCGCTCATCACTAAAAAGAACCCATGAGCAGGATTTAGCCCTATAAACTAAAGGCATGACCATATTGGCACAGAAGACGTCATTTTATGAAAACTTCACGGGGTGAAGATTTCTGTGAAACGCCGCATCATTTCAGAATAAAGCATACCCAGCTGCATTATAAAAGACTGTGTCTGATTCATGCTGCTCATGGTTCAGACAGCATGAATCAGCTGGCAGCTTCCCCTTAAGTACCCAACATAAAAATGATATGTCTCAATGCAAAATCGTACAATGCATTGTATACGTTTAATATGTTTTATTTATCTCCAAGCATTTTCTGATTTTTTTTTTAAATAATGGTCCATTGTAATCAAAAGTCAAAAGAGATACATTTATCCCATCAGAGATTAGATTCAATCCCATTGTGGGCATTTTGTGGCAATATGCTTTAAATGACTACTGAAGGAAATTGTATTAGCCAGGAATAATGAATGTCTTGTTTTATGGACATTCTACCAATAATTAAATTTTTTAGTCAAATGACTATAAAGCTGCAACCCATTACATTTCCATTCGGGACTTGCACTTTTGCGGTGGCCATAAAAGATCCGAAAATAATCATGACAATATAAGAATATAAATAGTTTGATGCAAGTGAATCAGGGTTTGCATTATTAGAAAAGCTTGTTATAATGGCGTAGTGTAATTTCATCTAAAAATATACCAATATATGACATGATCGGCTTCAGGAATACGCAGCGCAATGAATTTTTGGATGAATTGGATTGTCAGCAGACTTCCATATCTAAAGCTTTCATAAGATCTTCAATAATAACAAAGTGTACTCTACCAAAGAGAAGCATCTCTGTAAATATGGATTAGTAGAGCATCATCTTAACTCATCTGACAACGTAATGTACTTATATGCTGGGACGTGTTGCGTTTTGGATGGACAGTATTGACCCCAGTATTTATAGATTCATAATTTCATCATTTTTCAAGTTGAAAGTAGCCATAAGTCCATCAATGTATAGCCTAACCATGTTGATTCAGAGGAAACAAAAACCACACGAGGCAGATGATAATTGCCCCATATTAGGAGAATAATTCCACATACAGCTATCAGACTAGTTCTCTGGATCAATGTCTGTCATGAGGGAGTCACGCCCCTCAGGAAGACCTGGAGTTAAGACGGTCACGTTGGGTAATGAATCGCAGGTCTTCTGTAGAGACGGTGTGATTTGTGTCCTATATTAAATGCATTTAGTTTCTTCTGGTGCTGAAGAGGTTAATGACCCTTTCTATGCTGGTCAGAAACATGCAGCTCCATTTCATCTGCTTCTGATCTGGTCGTTACATCTTGCTATATAAACTGGTCACACCTTCTTGTCCCTGCCAGTGAAAGATTCATCTTCCTGTGCTGTGTGCTAAAGCTAAGTAGTTGGAGTAGAGTTCTTGCAGCAGTGTTCTGTGATTTGCTGTAGTATGTGAGTGTTTGTCTCTTGGTCCCTTTTCCTATTTAGTTTATTCCTCCAGTCCCTATCCTCCTCCCTATTGTTGGTTAGGGCTTTTGTATGATAGAAGTTTTCTGTTATCCCTGTCTTGTCTTTGCGTCTTGTTTACATTACATCTCTGTCCCTGGCCTCATGGTGTGGGGTAGGGAACAGATTAAGGTTTAACAGGAGCATAGTAAGATCAGAGACTCAGGCCTCTCTACCTTTAAGAGTACCCCCAGGACAGGGATAGCTAAGGTCCACATTCCAGGAACAGTTTGAGGCTCTTCCTTCCTACTGTAAACCATTACAGTGTGACAATGTCCCATCACAGAATCCAGTACCCAAAATGAGTAATATTATATTTTTCAAAGCATCTAGGCCCTCCTTGAACTTTTGTAGTGACTCAACAGTTTCATTAATAGCCTCTCCCTAAGCAGTCACATTATACATTCTTACGGTATGTTCACACTTAGTTTTTCAAGGAGTTTTTGAAACTGAAAGGAAAATCTAGTTATCTCATTAATAGTTCAAAACTCCTTTAAATCTTGGAGTTTCTCAAAAATCAGCAAAACGTCTCAGCATGAACATACTGTATATCATAATATTGTTCCCAATAAATAATATATAGCATGTGTTTTATGCTAGGGTATGTGCACATAATTTCTTCTTCGGGAGCTTCCACCAATGCAACCAGCTGAAAAAAAAAGAACAGAAAATGATCAAAAAAATTAATATATGAATTTCTATGCATATGTTCAAGCTTTTGATCGTCCTTTAACACCTTCACGTTTCAAAAAATGCCCAGCAGTTAAAAAAAAAGTGACATGTTCATTTTTCTGCCATTTTTCCCTTGGAAGATGCTCTGTACTTCACAATATAAGTCTATGGAAAAGCTCAAAAGACACCCAAACCTCTTTTGGAACGTTGTGCCATTGTTTTTGCTTGCAAAAACCACTAGCAGTTTCTCCATTATTCAACAGAGTGAAGAAAAATTGCGGGAAAATGACAGTAAAAAAAGATGTATCAAAAACTATGGGAAAACCCTCCAAAAACCCACAATTGGCCAAAACCATCTAAAAAAAGCTCAGGAAAATAGAGGAAAAAATACACAAAAAGATGCTTCAGAGAAAAAGTTTCCTTGAAAAACTCATTGAGTTCACCTGAGTTTAAGGGTTCAGTCACTCTGCTATCTATTCTCTCGTGCAAGAGAATCGGAGCAATTATGCTGATGACACTTGGGTAAAACTCCATCAGAGTATCATCTGAGTGTGAACCTATTCTCTTGCATGACAGAATTGCAGAACAGGGGCAGAGAAGATGGAGAACTGACGGTAATTTCCCCATCTTCTCCCTTAGGAGCGTACATTGGACTGCACTCAGATGACATCCGAGTGCAGTCTGACGTTTCACACACACACACACATATAGACTTGTATGGGTGAGCGTGATCCGATCATTGGAGCCACTCGCTGCATGCTGCAATTGTATTCTCATGCCAAATCAGCAAGAGAAAATAATGGCATATCTGTACTGCCCTATAGAATAACATTGGGCCAAGTGCTATCCGATAAAACAGCGCATAGCACTCGGCCGTGTTATATGGCAGTGTGAGCGAACCCTAAAAGACGTTGTGTGTATATACACTTTTAGTAACTTTTTTGTCTATATCATTGGTTTAAAAAGAAGAAAATATAGAGAAATGGATTAAGAAATGTATTAATGAGTCTGACAACTAAAGCCTTTCATAAACCAGTAGCCAAAAATACACCATATATCAAACAGACTGCCCAAAATTTGGGCCTAAAATGTTAACGAATGTTACACATCTTGGTCCGGTCATACGGAGCAGTGACTGCCTTACTCCGGCATGTCATTCACATCACTCTCCACAAGGAGAAACGTTACACCTTAGACCCCAGCCTCTCATATAGCCAGATCAGATCTCAAGCTTTGCACTGAGGAGGAGCAACGCCCAGAAACATGTGTTTGCAAATTGAGATTTGTTTTTGACTTTTATCCTAAGTCATGTGGCAAGGCTCGTTAAAGGGTCAAGATTGACTTTTAAGATTGCTACTTTCAATAGGTGGCGCTAGAGTTCTCGTCCTCTTTGTATCTGAAGAATCAAATTACTTGCTTTAGACAGTCACTGGCTGCTGTTGTGACATTTTGGTAATTGGTTGCAGCGGCCGCATGTCCTTTTCTTTTGAAGGAAGAAGCTCAGACTATGTAAGTGGAACAGCAGTAAGTGCCGGGAGAAGTGGCACGGAATTAGAAGGTGAGTATATTTTTTTGTGAACTATTGATTATGGTGTAAAAATTAACATAATAAAGTGTTATAGTAAAAAAAAAATCCAATTTTTAACAAATTACAATATGTCATTTGTATGTGCATAGGTACAAGGTAAGACGGTATCAGAATATCACCTTATCTGTGCTACTACAGTAAGGATGTTTATGAAAGTTTAATTAACTTAACATAAAATGTAATTTAATTAAATTGCAAGATAAAACCTTGGCTCCAAATCTTCCACTCTAGCACTTAGGCAATTGAATTACCTGGGAAAACATAAAAGGCAAATAATTAAGTAATTATAATCATCAAATAAGGAACAAGTACCTCTTTAGTGAAAAGGCAAAGACAAAATCTAGCTTCAACTCCTGTAGTGGAGCTACATCTATTAAGTGACGTCTAATGTTTTCATACTGTTTAAAACCTTTGGCGCGTGGCCTGATGCTATAATTGTTGAATTTTTGTCCAAATGGATGTCCATTACATTGTATAGTCCCGACATAAACCATGTGAGGATCACCGAGCGTAAACTTTGAATTGAGAAAGTTCTTTACCTGTCTCTTAGCAGACATTATCAGCAGTGTCCTAAGTGGCGCCTGTAAGCAAGTTATTTTTATATAATCGGCATAATATAGGGGCAGAGACCATGATTCCAGCAATATGTCAATTTCTAGGCTGCTATTTGTAGTTTCAATAAAATCAGTGTTTTATCAGCAGGAGATTATCACTAAAGGACTAGTCGTCTTGTGCCATATAGTCCTCCTTCACTGTGTAACTCCATCTCCAGTACTGATTATCAGCTTTTTTCCAATGTACAGTGTAAATAGAAAGTTGAGTTTCACAGGAGTACCAAGATGGCAGCAATGACTCCCCATCTGCCATGGTAATGTATTGGTGCCCTGTGATCAGGAAGCACTTACAACGACTTGATGTTGAGAAAATCACCATCAGTCAACTTCAGAAAGTAGCTCAGCTCTGATCTGTGCACATCCAGGGCCGATACATTACACATCCTATGTTTTGGGAAGATCCCAAAATGAAGGCTAACGCCAACTAGTGATTTATAGAATTATAAATGATAATAATAATAAAGGGTATGTTCGGGACTTTATGAAAAACAAAACAAATGGGCCTACCTACTTTTTGTGCATGACACCGTTCTTCCCCGGCACAGAGCGGTCCTGCCAGTGATTCAGCTGTCTCTGCTGATGTAACGGGGCGTGACTTCAGACGTCTTTCAGCGGGAATCCAGCTGTCAATCAGAATGAAGTAGGAAGTGTCGCCCTGACAACATAATGGAGTGGAATAGAAGCCTCCGCTCTATGTGATGTCAGCAGAGGCAGCTGAATCCCCGGCAAGAGTAGTCTTTGACCGTTCTGTGTCAGGAAGAACGACGCCTTGCACAACATTCACAGGGGCCTGTTATATAAGAAACAACCTTCATATTTTAATATTTACATTTGCCAGTAGCTCTCCCAGGTTGACATGTAGTATTTCCACCTTAAAATGGTTCAAGCTAGGTAGACTAGAGTTAAATCCTAGCTCTCCAGGCTCTGATTAGGTGCACCTGCCTGGCTTTGCATATAACTAGGCTAGGAGTTCTCCTTAATCAGTCAGCTGGGGAAGTTGACCAGAGTGGATTGTGTTGGAGCTCAAGAGAGAAACAAGGTCGTGTGCAGGAAACCGCAAGTATCAGTGGACAATGGACTATGGACAAGTGGACTGTGGACAACAGCTGTATTTTTACCAGATTTGGACTAGCTCAGTCGTGTATGAATAGCGGGGGCTGTCTTGGTTAGTTAACACCTGGACAAGGCTAGGGATTTATGTTTATGGTTTTGTTTAGTACTGTTCAACCAATGAAGAATGAACGTCACATTGTTTTGATACAAAAATACAGTGCCTGTGGGAACAGTACCTACTGCCCACCTGACAGCGCGACTCTCTACGGTATAGAGAAATAGTATATACTGTATGACATTTATACAGCTGCTATCATTGCAGCAATAAAAGATTTATCATCATACTTTAAGGCATATTAGCTCCAGTATGATCAATATGGCCATGAGCGCTCTTGTCTGTCTGTGAATAATGATCTGTGTGATGTGGTTAGACAATGTGCTAAAGGGACAAGCACCAATAAGCACATTTACTGCGCCTCTGATTTCCTGAGCAGCGCTGAGTCACAGTACAGCATGGAATAAACAATCTCAGTAACACGCTGCTGAGGGTACGAATAAGAACCTTGAAGAAGAATCTTATATTTCGATAACAAGTACTAGTCACTTTTTATTAATCACATTTTATACCATGAATTTCAGTTAAGGAAAATAAGTCATTTACATGCACAAAAGCATAAATGTCTGTGGAACAGTGTAAAATTAATTGGGATGTCTCAAATCATAATTTGAAGGGCAAAATTCCTACACCCGGCTGCTGTGCTAATTCTCATTTTAGGTAAAATAATTGTTTATTTACCAACTCATCAACTCATGGTCACTGTGCAAGTCACAGTCTGCACCAGAGAATCAGAACATGGGTAGAATTTATGAAAAAAAATTGTAATTAATTTTCTGGCATCAGTGTTACACATATTTCTTGCACAAGGAAATTGCAACTGTTTTCGATTTTATGCCATTCTTTCCACTTTTAAAAAGTATCAGGACAGAGGGCATGGTTTACCAAGAGAATAGCTGAAGTCAAATCTTTGGATGGCCACTTTTTATAATTCTAAGTCCGATAGAGGTGCGACTTAAAAATTAGAGAGCGAAATGGAGACAGAGAAGTTCTCTTAAAACGTATCAATTTAACTTTGAAAATATATATTATAGCTTCATTTTCTTTTTAAATAAGGTGCATCAGATTTATCAAGCACAGAGTGACGCTTAGATAAAATTGGCCAATATAATGGCAAAGCAACCTCCAGCGAAACTGACTTCAAAAATTCCTCTAATTATTCATTTTTCTCCTCATTTGTTATTCTCAACTTTTCCACATATTTAGGTATGAAGATCATGTCTATTTAATGGTGTCTATTGTGATAGATCTGGCTATGAACATAATCCATTTAAAGGATATAACATCAAAGTTACAGTACATACATTAATTTTGAAATAAAAGTAAAATGCTTACCTCTTTCTTCAAATGTTTAAGAATTGGAAGGAAGAACTGGTCAAATCGGTTGGTCCCAGTAAACTCCAAACCATCCTTGGAAAAAATTTGAGCATACGCTTAAGTCCATGCTACCGCTTAAGTATGCTACCGCTGCTCAGTATTTTGCGGTGAACTCCTATGACCTGACTGGTGTCACCGCAAGTGTCAATAAGTTCTCATGCTCACAGTGCCGTCAGAAAGGTCCTCGGAGTCTACAGCCAATAAACTCAGTTCAACTCACTGATGTCAGCGTAACTAATAGATGTATAATAGATGCGCCTTTTCTGGGGCGGTTGTGCGCTGCTATTTTTAAGCTAGGGAGGGGGCAATATTCATGGTCCCTTACCAGCCTGAGAATACCAGCCCCCAGCTGTCTGCTTTAGCTTGGCTGGTTGTCAAAAATATAGGTGACCCTACTTCATTTTTTCTTTATTATTTAGGTAAATAATTAAAAAACACAGCGTGGGGACCCCTTTATTCTTGATAATCGACCTTGGTGAAGCTGACAGCTGAGGGTTGTAGCCTGCAGCTGTCAGTTTTGCCTGACTGGTTATCAAAAATACAGGGGAACCCACGTCATTTTTTTAAAATTATTTATTTATAGCGCATGCGGCGGCTGATTCATATTCCCATCAGCTGCCGCCTGCTCTTGCTGCTAACAGTTGAATACAACTCTCAACATGATGTGAGCTGTATTCACTTCAGTACATGGCGCTGGGGAACATCGAGAACAGTACCGCTGATTCCCAGGCACCGTTACGTGTCACACAAATGGCACATGGATGTAATCCATGTGTCATTAGTGTGCACATGTGCGGGACTTTTGGCGGCCCGTGCTCCCACCAGAAACTCTGACGTCTGAAAGAGCTCTTAGTGAACTCGATCATTTACCGAACTTTGGTGATTTTTAGGGAAAAAGCTTGGGAATCCAAACACGCATCCAAATGTGCAACGTTCATGCTGAATTTGAGATTGGCGAACATTCATCATCATCGTTGACGCCATGATATAATTTTCCTGGTCTATATAAAATGCTGGAGATGTTTCATAAGGTAAAAAAAGGAATATCTGGAATAAAAGTTTTAATTATAATTTAAATATCGTCAACTTTAAAAATAAATGGTTTAGAATTAGAACTATTCTAGGGTCAGTTGAAATGTTCTTCTAGTAACTTGGGTGTAAAAGTGAAGTAAAATGCATAATTTAGGTAGAACGAGCTGCTTGTGTCTAGCAGGCAGAAAACGTCTATGCCATTGCAGAGCTCCAATCCAAGAATGCAATGGGTGATCATTGGAGATCTGCATAATCTGAAGTCAATTTTCCTCATTTTTCACTGAATTCTTTTCAACTGCATCCTGCAAGTGGAATCTCAATTATCTGTTTGGGCTATAAACTTCCATCTGTAGCTTCCTACTATCCCATTTTTTATTTGAAATGATCTGTATTACTGTATAACTTCTGATCGATGTGATCTGGCCTGACCTCACCATGTGATACCTTCATAAGATATTACAGATATTGATGTCTGCCAGTGCTGATGTAATGTTATGTATAGCACAAGTGATCAGGTGATCACAACCTCAAGTCCCCTAAGGGACTTAATACAATGAAAAGTTTAAAAAAAGGTATTAAAAATATGGAAAAAATAAAAACACAAATGTTCAAAACACCTCCTTTTTGCTTCATTTAAAATAAAACAATTAAAAAAATTAAAAATACACAAGGAAACAAAATTTAAAAAAAAACGATTCAAATTTTTTTTATTCCACTCTGCTGCCACTCTTACATTGTGTATACAGTTCAACATAAAAATAATTTGTGAAAGGTCCTCTTTAATCAGTTTTCACATATGTACATACAGCTCTGGCAAAAATTAAGAGACCACTGCAAA
>VIAB01001817.1:103147-113952 GCA_009801035.1 Oophaga pumilio | reverse complement strand
CAAATCCCTCCAAAGGTTTTCTATGGATTTGAGATCTGGAGACTAGCTAGGCCACTCTAGGACCTTAATATGTTTCTTACGAAGACACTCCTTTGTTGCCCTGGCAGTGTGCTTGGGATCATTATCATACTGAAAGACCCTTCCACGTTTCATTTTCAATGCCATTGCTGATGCAATGATGTTTGCACTCAAAATCTCACGATACATGGCCCCATTAATTTTTTCATTTACACAGATCAGTCGTCCTGGTCCCTTTGTAGATAAACAGCCCCAAAGCATGATGTTGCCATCCCCATGCTTCACAGTAGATATGGTCTTCTTTAGATGCAACTCAGTATTCTGTCTCCTCCAAACACAACGAGTTTTGTTTCTACCTAACAGTTTTACTTTGGTTTCATCAAACCATATGACATTCTCCCAATACTCTTCGGGATAATTCAAATGCTCTCTAGCAAACTTCAGACTGGCCTGGACATGTACTGACTTAAACAAGGGGACATGTCTGGCAATGCTGGATCTTAGTCCCTGGCAGCATAGAGTGTTAATGATAGTAGCTTTTGTTACGGAGGTCCCAGCTCTATGCAGGTCATCCCGTTCCTGGTATGATTGGTCCCATCCTTATTCTGGTATGATTGGCCCCATCCCATTTCCGGTTATGCATGGACCCATCAGAAAAGATAAAAAAAAAAAAAAAACATTACACTTACCTTCCTGCACTCCCTCGCAGTGTCCTGCTCCGGTACTAGCAACTGCTTTATGCTTGTATGCAGCGCATGGCAGGGACGTCATGTGCTGCTTTCAAGCCGAAGGGCAACTGCCGGAATACTCACCGGGACTGTTCATCGCAGAGAGCTGTGAGTATTTATTCCTCTTCAGTAGCACGCAGTGTCAGCCACTGGCTTCCTGCTTCTGCCGGCGGAATAGAATATTAATTTCTCTTAAGTATCAGAACACGTGACCGCCAGCAGCAGCAGGAAGCTGGTGACTGACACTGCTTGCTACTGAAGAGGAATGAATACTCACTGCGATCTCCGATGAACAGTCCCAGTGAGTATTCCGACAGCTGACCTTCGGCTTGCAAGCAGCACATGACGTCCCTTGCCATGCGCTGCTTACAAGCATTAAGCAGCTGCTGGCATCGGAGCAGGACACTGTGACTGCGAGGGAGTGGAGGAAGTTAAGTGTAATCCTTTGTTTTATTTAAACTTTTCTGATGGGGTCATGCATACAAGGAATGGGATGGGGCCAATCATACCAGAATAAGGATAGGGCCATGCATACAAGGAATGGTATGGGGTCAATCATACCAGAATAAGGATAGGGCCAATCATTCAAGGAACTGAATGGGGCCAATGATACCAGGATGCCAGAAAGAAATGAATATTCATTGCCCTCCATGCCCATGGGTGGAGAATGCAGTGCATATTCATTTCTCTTTAGCAGCGGATGCAGGAGTTAGCCGGAGCCGCCGACTCCTGCCTCTGTGACCCGCTGCTTCACCGAAACCACTCCCCCTACTCCCCACCACAGCCGAAGACGGTACATCCGGACTAAGATGCACCCCCCATTTCCTCCACATTTTGGTAGGGAAAAAGTGCGTCTTATAGTCTGAAAAATACGGTAGTAGAAAAGGATATACCATAACTTTTTTTTGTTTAATACTTTTACTTGCACATACATTGTGGATATTCTAGTTTTACTTAGGTTTTTTTAAGATCCTCAATATTACTGCACAAATATACTACAGTAATGCCTTTTTGAGATGACTAAAAAAATTGCTTCTAAACGGGTGGTCCTCTCATAAAGCGTAAATAATATATGAAAACTTTTGTGAAATCTGCCCTGGATTATTAGGGTCACCAGGTGAGGTGGATCCTCTAAGCTTCAAGTCCAGTTGGGCAAACAGACCCCGAGCGTTGAAGCAACAGTCAGGAAAGCACATGGACAGCAAGGACTTGGCACTCTCAGAAATATCAGGAGCAGCAGGATGGATAAAATGGAATCCAGCTGGGAAGGAAGCAAGTACAAGCACAGTGTGCACAGAAGGTGAAGAAAGCCAGACATAGAGGTCTAGAGTCTCAATCCTAAGACACACAAGTGTGTCTAAATTGCATAGGAAGATGATGTTATTGATCCACGCCAAGTAAGTTTCAAAACCTGAACTGGAGCACAACAGAGAGCTGTGGATCCAGAGGAAGGATTCAGAGACCAGGATACTGGGGACAGGTGTGTTGCATGGCTGAATGAGTGACCTTCACAAAGTGGTGGTCTTTTGGAGAGTTTTCACTTCACATACTTTCAATTAGAGTACCATGAAGTAGGTCCAGGTTATTGGGTACGCAACTACCCAGTGCTCAGGTTCCTTCCCTGCTAAAGGGGGAAAGTGTGTTGTTATGGTACTAACTTGATTAGGTTTCTTTGCTGTTAGAGCAATGAGACTATGGCTGATGAATGGCTGTTTTATATTTCCTATTGCATTAAGCAGACATCTACATTGCTAGCCTCATGTTATTTTTGTCTAGTTCGGTAATATTTCTTTTTTTTTTTTTTTTTAATATAGAACATATATGGAATATAAATATGTAAACATTTTCATCTGAAACGTTAAGACTGAGAGCAGCAGACTTATTTTTACCATTCCAGTCCTTTCCTTGTAGAGGCTTCTTTAAGTTAGTTTAATGAGAAGTTAGATTGTAAGCAGGTCATTTATTAACCATGGAAAATGTTTTCATCTAGACTTGTGAATCACTCAATGGTAGCTGGAGAAATGGCTGATTCATCACATCATTTAGTTCAATTACCATTAAAATGTTCTCACCTCCTTACTGCAAAGGTGTTTTAGGAAAAAGCCTTGTAGATGAGCAGCATCTATACAATAATTGTTCCTATCACCCCCTCTGAAGGTCCTTAGTACACCTTCTTTCTGTAGCACGCTCAAAATTAGATCGACAAAAGGTCTTCAATTTTTAGCATATACTTAATCAATTCTTAAAAATGTATTCTTAAAATTACCATTTACAAGAACCTGAACAGGTTGATTATAAGCCACTCTAGGAAAAAAATATATATATTGAGTTTGTACATCCAGCAACTTAATGGCTTTACATGGTTATTGTACCGTGGTAACACTGACCTGGAACGAGAAGCAGAATGGTCCTGTAATTTATTTTACCATTGACCATCTAAGAGAACGTGTGGAATAACCCTGTGGATTTCAGTCCCGCTTCAGTGATTGTAATACCACATTCACGCAGTATATTCAGGTGCCATTTGCTTTGCAATGTGCGTGCTTGAGAGTTGAGACCATGCATGAAGAAACGTTGGAATTTTCTGCATTTTCCCTTTCTGACGTCAATGTCAAAAAATGCACATTTTTAGATGCGATATTCCTCTGTAAATTCAACTGTGCCCATAGCTCTCATTTACGAGTCCTCTGTTGACCAGAGCAGAGTCTGGATATCTTTTTCTCTCATGATCTGCCATTCATTTGAGGACTTCTTTGTTGATCAACAGCTTTCCTATGAGGATAAGTTACTCAGATTACTAAATTTCTTTAATGTGTATTAATTATTAGAGTTTTGCATAAATAACTAGTACATGCCAATGTCTAAATCTTTTTATGAGAAAGAAATACCTTCCTTAATTTCAACAGGCCTTAGTCATCCATTCGCTACCTTCAGTCTCTGGACAAATAGTCACGGACTTCCTCATTTCTCCAAAAAATAGTTTATGGTATATTATTATTAATTATTTATATAGCATCATTGATGCCATGGTGCTGTACATGAGAATAGGTTACATCAAAATACAGATATCACTTATAGTAGACAAACGATCAACGGTAGACTGGTACAGAGGGAAGAGAACCCTGCCCTTGCGGGCTTACATTCTACGGGATTATGGGAGTGAGATGCAGCTGCAGTTTTTCTCCCTAGTGTGTGTGATGCTGCATGCTCTGAGAAGGAAGAGGTAGCAAAATGGAGACATATATAATATGCCATGCTAAATATAAAGTGATTTTTACCCAAGATTGCTGAAATTAGAGTTCTAAAACTAGCCATAATGGCTGTCGGTCAAATGATGCTTTGGTCTATCATCCAACCATCTTGGCCATCTCTGACATACACAGGAACTCTTGCTTAGCAGAGTACTCCTGTGTTCTCTATGTGATCAGTAACACAAAATCAGATGTGCCTGATCTATATCTCCCCCCAAAATCATTTGGCCTGCAGTCTCATACAAATTATAGTTTTGCCTAAACTCATCAATATTGGCGGGTTCGGCCGACATTGGTCAAATGTGTATTGGAGACTTAAGACATCATTGACTTAAAAAAAAAATTGTTGAGCAGAATAATGTTGCAAATGATGTAGTATACTTAAATCTACCACCAGTACTTGGTTTACAGGTCCTCATAGTATTTTAACATCAACACTGACGATATGTGATACCAACATTCAGTCTTTGTACACCATACTTGATTTGTGTCCACCACCGGGGCAGGTTCCAGGTTTTCGTGGGCCCCGGGTGAAAGAGTCTCAGTGGGCCCCTTTAACACATACCACAATTCATGATGCACAGATACGGCAAAAAATATAGGTATGGTACAATGCCAAAGATTTCACTTCTTACATTACATGAGTGATATCTATTTTAAATTCTACAATAGATCAGAAACTGGACAGTATATTCCTCCATACAGTATTATGGGCACCACATAGTGCGCCATACAGAATAATGAACCCTATATGTTGCTCCATACAGAATAATGGGCCACATATATTGCTACTTTCAGAATAATGAGCCCCATATATTGTTCCATACAGTATATAATAGGCCCCATATATTGCTCCATACAGAATAATGGACCCCATATAATGCTCCATACTGTATAATGGGCCCCATATATTGCTCCATACAGTATATAATAGGCCCCATATATTGTTCCATAAAGAATAATGAGCCCCACGTATTGCTCAATACATAAAGGGGCCCATATAATGTTCCGTACAGTATATGATGGACTCCATATACTGTAAAGTTCCAGTATATGATGGGCCCATATAATGATCCATATATAATTGGCCCCATATATGATGCTCTAGTGTATAATGGGCCCCATATATGATGCTCCAGTGTATAATGCTCCCATATACGATGCTTCAGTGTATAATGGGCCTCATACCAGTGTATAATGGTCCCTATATATAATGCTCCAAAAAAATAATGTGAAATACTCACCTCTCCTTGCTGCTCTGCTCTGGACTCCTCAGCGTCGGCATCTTCCAGCTCCCTGTACTGTGACTGTTCAGGCAGAGGGTGCACAGATGTAACATCATAGTGTCCTCTGACGTGAACGTCACAGTCAGAAGACGCCACAGTGATGGAACGGGGAGAGGTAAGTATCACAAATGACAGGGCCCTGAGCAAGCTGGGGGCCCACTTACAAGAGTCGGCACTGGCACAGACATCGGGCCCCGATAGTGTGCCGATGTCCCTGACATTGAGTGGGCCCCTCAGCCTGCTCAGCGCCCCGGCACTTGCCCTGGTGCGCCGGGTGCTGATGCCGGCCCTGTCCACCACAGAATGCTGAAATAGGTCATTGAGGGTGACATGACATAACTAACTATGCCCCATTTGGGACATTAAAGATTCATACCTAGGAATAATTACCAAAAGCACAATTTTTGGGCTTAGTTTTTCTAAACCTAGTCATTTTTGCTGCACCTTGGGTAACAAAATGGTAGGCACACAGGTAGGATCTGCAGGGTCTAAACTGTATCACTTTATAAAATTGCCTACTGTATATTTACAATGCAAAGTTTGGGGAATTCCAGCCCCTCCCCAGGAATGCCCACCAAAATGCTTTTAGGAGTGGTTATGGGAGTGGTTTTGCAAAGCCCCGTCCTAACAGTTTAGTTTGAAGGACTGTCCAGGCAAAATCATGACTGTTGACAAGTATAATATTGTATGATATATAGTCATAGACCATAGAACCAAGGGTAATGTTGGCCAATCATGGTATGACTATGATACATAAAGTTTAGAAATAACCCTGTAACAGTACTGCAGTTCCCAAATGGAGAATACGCTCCTCAGCAATTTATTAAAATGTAATACACTTGTTTTACTAGCTTCCATAGGGTTATCGCTGCAGGATCTCTATTGGTAGTATGCTTTAAATTTTCATTCCACAATTAATTAAAAAAAGTAAAGAATAAGTAAAAACCTATTAATCAGCATCAGGAAATAGTTCAATTCTCTGCAGTCCATTTATAATAGAAAGCTTTGTAAATGAATAGTGAAATGACCGGCGAATGTACAGATGGCTACTCTCTCTCATTTAGATATCTCCTGCCGAGTGTTTCATATTCTGAGCACATAATTTAGTTGCTCCTGGTAGGAAGCTAAAACATAATTTGTTTTGGGCATTTCAAAAGAAGGGTTTTATTTCAATATTATAAAATTCTGGGAAATGTGTTAGTCATCTACTGAAAATGTCCGTAATGGCTATAAAATATTGCTAAAAGATATGTGTGTTACCAGTTATTTATATACACAAAGCAAAAGGGAAGATCAGCTCCCCACTGTGGAGATTTCTCACCGCCAGCTAACGTCCAGCACGGTTCCAATAGGAGCAAACATGACGAACTACAGAAGGAAGGATCCAGCGGAATAGAAGGCAGCTAAAATTTAATTTTTATTCCAGTAAAAAATAAAAATATAACATGGCACAAGAAGTCAGGTGTGAAGCACGAATGATAGATCAACGCGTTTTGACTAGAAGAGTCTTTGTCAAGATCATACTCATTACATTGATACCTTTGGTGAAGAAATCCGCTTTGTTGTTCTTCTTTAATCACCATTTGAAGTTTTCTGCTAATTAGATTTTGGTGCACAGGAGCTGAGCTGTGCATTGGGTCTTCTTAGAATTACAGAATCATAGAATCTTGGAATGATCTATTTGGAAGGTACCTCCCGGGGCATCTGATCCAACCATTCTCTAAATCATCCCAGACAGTTGTCTGTCCAACCTCTGTTTGAAGACATTCATTGTAGGAGAACTCACCACCTCTTTTGGCAGCCTGTTCCACTTGTTGATTGCCCTCACTGTCAAAATTTGTTCTAATATCTAATCTGTGTCTCCTCCCATTCAGTTTCAACACATTGCTTCTCGTCTTTCCTTGTGCAAATGAGAATAAAGCCGATCCCTCTACAGTGTGACAGCCCTTGAGATATTTGTAGACAGCTATTAAGTCTACTCTCAGTCCTCTCTTTTGCAAGCTGGACACAGTATTCAAGATGAGGTCTGACCAAAGAGGAGTAGACGCGGATTATGACTTCACGTGATCCAGACTGCATGCTTCTATTAATGCAACACAGAATTGTGTTTGCCTTTTTTGCTGCTGCATCACACTGTTGACTCATTTTCAGTTGACTGTTGACTCATTTTCACCCACCTCCAGTCTGTGATTCCCCAGCCCATCCACCTACCTCCAGTCTGTGATTCCCAAGCCCCTCCACCCACCTCCATTCTGTGATTCCCCAGCCCCTCCACCTACCTCCAGTCTGTGATTCCCCTGCCCCTCCGCCCACCTCGTCTGTGATTCCCAGCCCCTCCATCCTCTCCAGTCTGTGATTCCCCAGCCCCTCTGCCCGCCTCTGGTCTTTGAATGACAGGTCACTGCTCAGATTTCAGACAGAGGAGGCAGATCTTGCAAATACCAAAGCTACCTGAAGGGTCTGGGGAATCACAGACAGGGAGGAGAAGACTCAGTACACAGTCCAGCCCCTGTACACCAAAATCTAATTAGAAGAAAACTTCAAATTGTGATTAACCCCTTCACGACATATGATGTATATTTACGTCATATATCGCATCCTTGACTTTGATGCGGCTCTGTCACTGAGCTCATATCTTTCCCTGCACAGGACACCTGATTTAATTTGTCACTTGTGGTTTTGTCCTGAGGAAGAAGGCGTATATACTTCGAAAGGCATCGACAAACTGCATTTTATGTGATCCTCCGTTGCCTCCATCCATCATCTGTCATCCATCTAATTAGCACATGATTAACTCCATCTCCTCTCACCACATTGCATTATACTTCTAAGTGTGTTTGCAGCAGCATCTCTATGTGATTTCTGTGGCTGTGGTCCCAGAACCTGAGCCAAGTGAGCAGTTCCCTCACCAACCTGTCATCTTTTAATCGTCTAAGACCCTTTTGCGCTATTGTTTTCTTCCAGCTTTTACACTTTATATCAGACATTAATGACATACCCCCTATGGACAGATCATACATATCTCCCATTGATATGACCCTTACAACCTGTTAATTCATTCTTAGTTTTTTCTAAAAACATTAATTTACAAAGTAAAAGTAAAGAATTCTCCTTTTACATTTACAAAGCTTGTGTGATGTCGTGTCCTGAGCAGACGCCTTTCGTATGACACATTGCTCTTTCAAGGTTGTTGAAGCTTGGTAAATGTACACATAACAGTGGCAAAAATCCAAAATGTCAGATAAGATGGATAACGTGACTGTTAGATGTAAGGCCGATGGGATGCTTAATTTTAGCACCAGATGGTTTTATTATAAGCTGAAACCGCAAACAAAATTATTACTATATGCTGCTGCGTATCAACAATGTGGACGACTCTGCAGTATGGTCTGGACATTTTAGTTGTTCTTCTTGCTTTTTTTTAACTGTTTTTTCTGTATGGTTTTTTTTTTCATATTTTCATTTTTATTACTTTTGCATCCATAACATGACAGCCACGTGGAAAATTGACAATTGGGTGGATCACTTGATCACTGAATTATATTAGGAAGTAGTAAAAGAGCAAATAAAACCTAATAAACTGTGCTTAAAATGATATGGACCATCTACTATTTAGCATATGTAAAACATTGAGGAAATATTTTTAAATTTACTTATCTAATATAAAATAGACAAAATTGAATTTGCCATCATTATGAATAATTAATGATCAACACATTGACTCTTGGGATTGATATCAAGGGAATCTAAATATCTACAAGGAAATAAAGAAAACTAATGAAGGTCATGCAGTTATGGAATTACACATGCCGACATTTCATGCCAACTGCAGTGCATACAGGGACAGAGGGCAGAGATAGAGGACAGTAGGCACAGGAAAACATAAGCTCATAAATACAAGTATTTCAGTTACTTAAAGGGAACCTGTCAGGACCCCCATGCTGTCCAACCCACCAGCATTTTTGTATTTACTGCTAAATTTCCTGCCTAACCCAGCCTTTCACCTAAACACATGTTGAAAAAAAAGTATTTATCAGCTACGTTTTTCTTATGCAAATTAACTTTTCAACTAGTCGATGGTGCGTTTGTGTCCCCAGACTAGTCATCCCTGTTTGCATGTTATCACACCCTTGTGAGCGTGATAGCATGATTTGCAAGACTCTGTGTCATCACTAGCTCTCGGCAAACATTGTTCATGCACTCAGCTTTTTCAGGTATGTCATTGCATCTCTTATGCCGGGTGTATGCTTCCGGGCACACTGTGCATGACCGAAAGTACAGAAGATGTACATGAGCTGTCTTCTGCACTTATGGTCATGTGCAGTGCGCCTTTGAACCCGGGAAGAGTACAGTAGCACAATGACGTAGCTGAAAAAGCCGAGTGCATGATTGATGTTTCTTGAAGGTAGCTGGGGCTCAAACAGCATCCTGGTGTATTGAAAGCACCCATCAGACTGTCTTCTCCTTGGCACTTGGGGACAGGAGAATTTGCCAGTACCCTTTCGTTAGATCCAGGGTGGTGGTATATCTGGCTGACCCTAGCCTCTTAAAGAGTTCATCAATGGACATTGGGTACGCGTCAACTTTGGAAACCTCATTTAGCTTCCTGTAATCATTGCAAAAATGCCATTCTCTATCTGGCTTCAGTACCAGGACAATGGGGCTGGACCAGCCTTCCTATGATTCCTCGATGATGCCCAGGTTCAACATTCTCTTCACTTACTTGGAGATCACCTTGCGGCAGGCTCCTGGAGTCCGATACTGAATTTGGTTCACCCTGACATTCCGTCAGGATTTCATGCTCCTAAACCAACTCGGAAAATAGGTCCCGATTTCGCTGAAGCAGCTCTTGGCACTGTTGCTTTTGGGCTGGTGACAGTGTCTGTGCCACTGTGACATCCTCGACTCTGGTTTCAGGATTGGCCCCCAGGCACGCAGCCTCCACCTGTTCGCTGTCTCGTCATGGTTTGAGCAGGTTAACGTGGTACACTTGGTATGGCTTTCTTCTCCCTGGCTGGAGGACCTTCTAGTTTACATCACTTAACTTTTCGACCACCTTGTCTGTCCCTTGCCACTTGGCCATGAACTTACTTTCCACCATGGGGATCAACACCAACACCCAGTCTCCAGGGCTAAATTGTCTCAATCTTGCCAACCAATTCTAGACCTTTGCCTGGGCCTCCTGTGCTTGAATGAGGCTCCACCTCACAAGTGGCATCACCTTTGCAATCCTGTCCTGCATCTGGGCCACATGTTCGATAGCGCCTTGGTGGGGTGTTACGTCCACTTCCCAGGTCTCCTTTACAATGTCCAGAAGTCCCAAGGGTGCCTGTGGGACTTCCCCAATGGAGAACAGTAGGTACAGTAGTAGGCAATCCCAGTTTTGGCCATCCTTCTCTATGACCTTCTTAAGCATGGTTTTCAAGGTTTTGTTGAACCTTTCCATCATGCGAATTGTACACTGATGTCCAGAGTTGAGTAATCTGGAGAGCCTTACACAACTCCCTCATCACTTTGGACAT
>VIAB01001817.1:0-27924 GCA_009801035.1 Oophaga pumilio | reverse complement strand
TGCAACACAGAGCACCACCATCGCACCAGCCTGAACCACTGAACAACCCCTGTGACCACTCCTCTACCTGTACAGATCCCTTCTCTGGTAAGCTGAATTCGGACTGTAAGACGGACCCCCATTTGACACATTATTGTTTTCCCCTATTTTCCTTCTGAAAATTTGGGGTGCGTCTTATGGTCCGGTGCATCTTATAGTCCGAAAAATACAGTACATGATGAGTATTTCTCCAAGTTAAAACCTAGTCACCGTTGCTCAAATGCAACTAGCCTTATGTGCACCTCATTTGGTCGAATCCAATTATGACAAGGTGTAAACTGGTATACCTCAAAGTGGTGAGCTGTGGCAAGTGACTCCTAGTTTGTGTAGGTTTAGGAGATTTTAAGGATAAATGTAAATTTCTGATCTGAAAAAAATGAGAACAGTTGGCAAAAGGTTAAAAAGAAGAAAAAATATATTTCATCACTCAGTTTTTCTGCCCTCCTCTCTGCTCCTTGTCTCTTGTCTGATCCCCTGCATCTCCATCGCACCTCATCTGTGGCCAGTTTTCTCTCTGGATCGGGGTTTCCAACCGCAATTAGAACCTGGAGCATACAAGACTAGGAGTCACTGGCCACAGATCACCACTTTGAGGTATAACAGTTGCCATGTTGGCATAATGGGAGACAAGGAGCAGGGAGGACGATAGAAAAACTGAGCGATGAAATATGTTTTTTCTTCTTTTTAACCTTTTTCCAACTGTTCTCATTTTTTTCAGATCAGAAATTTACATTTATCCTTAAAATCTCCTAAACCTACACAAACTAGGAGTCACTTGCCACAGCTCACCACTTTGAGGTATACCAGTTTACACCTTGTCCTAATTGGATTCGACCAAATGAGGTGCACATAAGGCTAGTTGCAGTTGAGCAATGGTGACTTGGTCTTAACTTGGAGAAATACTCATGTACTTTTCTGAAGAATCTTTGAAACTAGCAGTCATTAATTCATGCAAATTGCTATAAACTCTAGGCCTCATTATACCACATAGTATCACAACCTTCTGAGCATGCAGATATTGGCTTAACTTTGATAAATCTAGTAAAATATTTTGGAAAACAGTAACTAAGAGCTCTTAGGAGTTCAAAACGCACAAGACAATCATGTGTCTCGAGTTTTACTCTCTCATGTGAGTTTTTATGACAGTGGAATTAAAGTGATTTTTTTATCTGAATGTCATAGATACCTCCAAATTAGAATCAATATAAACTACATGTCAGCATGCAATAAATAATCCCTTACAAAGCTCCATCATTGTTAAATTTATTTTTTCCTAGTCACTAATTTATAAAAGAAAAAAACATATATTTTAGTATCGCCTTAGTCCTACTGACCTGGAGAATCATATTGCCGGATTATTTTAACAGTACAATGCCGTAAAAAGCAAAACCAGCTTTACCATTTCACCCATTTGGAATTTATTTTTTTACTACTTTTCAGTACATTATACAGTAAAAGGAATGTTGTCCTTCAAAACAGCAATGTACCACCAAATATCAAGTAGTCATAAAGCTATGTCACAATTGAAATAAAAAAGTTAGGACTCCTAAAAGAAAATGAAAGCACCAAAGTGAAAAATTGCCAGGTCTTGAATAGAGTTGACCGAATATGTTCAGAATCGGTCGCCGAATCTGAATTTGCCATATTCGTGCCATATTGGTACCCTATTCCTGCTGAATTTATGTTTGATGATCAGTTCCGAACATTTTCATTCATTTCTACTCCCATTGACTCCAATGACATTTGGCTTTGTTTGGGCGAATATTGCAAAAACAATATTCGCCGCCGATCGTAATCGGAACCGAAGTTTGAAATATTCACTCAACTCTAATTTTGAAAGGAATAAAAGGAGGGCCCCTATTATCATTATTGAATTGGTAATTTAGGATTTATTTTATTTTCTTTCTAATTGATTATTTTTTTATTAATTTATATTGTATTACGCTGTCTACTTTTTTGTGAAGTGCAGAATAAACAGCAGGTGCATTATCTAAAGTTACGTTTTTGCGTTCAGTGTCAATCCATTTTGAAGCCAAACTGTGTACTTCATCATGACATGTTACGAGCAAGGTTACTGATCAGCAGGTTTTGCTCTGTGGAGGACGTGGTGTGAAAAGTTCCTGTATGAAAAATATGTTGATTTTCTTTTTTTTCCAGACTGATCAGTTGTTCTGATGTTGAGGAGTATTCTAATGTTGAGTTTACAGTGATGGTGGAGTGGTGTAGCACCGCTTGCTGCTTTGACTGAATAGCTTTAGACTTGGGCTTAAGTTGATGTGAGAAGTAGTAAGTAGATGAATCAGGCAATAGGGTTGTTTGGTGGCTGTAAAATGATTTTCTGACTTTTTAAGGGTATTACTCATTATATATTAAAGAAGAAAGAAGTTTTCACCCTAATGTGTTAGCATATAACCAGTGATATGCTCGAATAGAGGTGGCTGTCTTATTCACTTCATTAGTTTTGACATCTCCTTTTGGAGAAGGGGGTGTCTTATGCACCATATTGAGCCAGACAGCCAGGTCCCTTCCAGAATATTACTGGTCACAAGCCAAGAGGATGCTTCCTTCTTGTATCGTGACCCACGTGAACATAGATCTGGCAGGACCGAGAGGCATGTTAAATTGGGGACATTGGAGCAGTTTAGAACAATTAAGTACATCACCAAGTACTAAAGATGGGCAAATGTATTCAAGTGGAATTGAATTTGATAAAAATCTGCATTTTGGAGAAAACAAATTGTTTTTTGTAATTCGTGGGTAATTTGTGCCCTTGCTTAACAGTAGGATAGACAAAAAGTTAAAAAGAAAAATATATATATATACCTAATTGCTCACCTTTACGGCTGCCTCCACTGCTCCCTGTCCACTTTCCGTTCCCTGTTTTCTAGCCCTGGCCTAGAGTGAGATGCAACGCGACGGAGGCTCATAGGACTAGACAGTGGAGAGGGAGCAGCGGGACAGGATGGACAGGAGAGTCGTGAGGAATTTTTTTTCTTCTTTTTAACCTTTTTTGGCATCTGCAGTCACCTCCAGGGCCTGTGGCTGAAAGTCTCAGTCTGATGATCATTCTAGGCTGGAATTTGCAGCTGTGAATAGGCCCAGGAGTTCACTCTCCAGGCTCTAATTGCAGCTGGAAACCCTGATCCAGAGTGAAGACTGGCCAGAGATGAGGTATGACAGAGATGCAGAGGCGTGGACAAGAGACAGGGAGCAGCAAGGGCGGTAGAAAAGCTCAGCTGTGAAGTATGTTTTTTCTTCTTTTTAACCTTTTGCCGACTGTTTTCCTCTCTGCTCACTCCCTTCCTTGCTGCTTTTTTTCTCTTTTTACATCTTACATTTATTAGGCTACAGACTTTGGAGAGACGCAAGTGCATAATGGGAAATATTCAATTTGCATAGAATAACTACTCCTGCAAATCGAATTTACCGGTAAAATCTGCTCTATTTGGTGTTTTTGAATTTTGTCATATCGGCTCATCTCTATTAAGTACCATTATACACTCATCAGCGATAAAAGAAAATCATGGAATCAATAAGACATATTAATGATATGCAATTGATGAAAATATGGAAGCAAAATCTTCAACACATATTAATTCAGTAGAGTATAAGCGTCACGTGCAGAAATCCCTGCTTTTACATGTCTATTATCAATGAGTTTATTACTGGTTGTCTGAGGAATGTTTTGCACTGTGACATACGGCCTTTGCATGTGGTACAATGATATTCTTAGCGGGAGAGAAGTCCGGAGACGCTATTAGCATTGGTAGCCTGTTAAGACCACTGAGGCTTCTAAAAGCAGCACAAGCAAAATGACCTGGTATTGACATGTTAAAAAAAGGCTCCTAGGACACTGTGAAAAAATGGTCATAGCACAAGTTCCACCACCAAATCATGTAACTTTGAGTGGATAGTGTACATATAATGAGGACTAGAGAGTTCCAGCTACCGTACACTATGCCACTCCACACCATAATCCCAGAAGTGGGATTGGTATGATGTTTCCTTATTAAAACCTCTTTCTAAGGCCTGGAAGCTCAAATAAAGAGGTGAGTGGTGAGGTGAGTATAAGTAGCTTTTTTTTATTTTTTATATATTACATATAGTATGCTCTGGAAAGACCCGAGAACATAGTAAGAGACATTAACTTTACGAACTGAATCAAATTTCCTGAGAAATATGGCAAATTCGAATTTTGTATGATCCGTTAGTCTATTCTTAAAGCCATATTTTATTCACAGCAGAACAAAAAAACATAAAACAGAAGTTAAAAGTCACACATTTTTCCATTTAATTTGAATAATTTAGCTTATTATAAATTAATGGCAGCAATATATCTAAAAAAAAAGTTGGGACTTGGCCATGTCAATCATTGTGTAGTATCCCCTTTTATTTTTACATCAGTACTGGGTCTTCTGTGCTGGATTTTTGATTTCATAAAGAGCCAAATTATTTTATTGGTGAAAGTTTTGGATAGCAGGCGGCCAGTTCACCACAAAAAAACAGATTGTTAAATGAGTAAGATGCTGCTTTTGTCTGTACATAGTGATTCCAAGTATATTGTGCCAAGTACTGCTCATGTAAAAGAATGGTGGTGGCCCACCAGAGGGTTCTCCTATTCTCCTGTGGGCCAGTCTAAGCCTGGATTCATCTGATACATCAGAAAGCAGACTAAAATCATTTCGCATGACCTGGGATTCCCCATAATGTCCAGCAGTTATGTCATCACACCTCAGTTTATCAACTAGATTTTCATGCCTTGTACAGTGGTCAGTAGATCTGTGGTTCCATGAGTGATCGGAGAGTAGTGGTTCCCAGTGGAGCATAGTCGGGCGCAGGATTGATAGCGTGTGAAACAGAGTTGGATTTGATCTATATTGCCCAGGTAAGCAGATGAGGTCTGTGCGAATTTATTTGCCATAAATTAATTTTTGGAGAAAATTCAGCGAAGGTGGCAAACTTAAATTTTAAAAGATCCAGTCATTTCTAGTTGCTGCCATCAATTTCAAGCAAGTTGTTTTTTTCTAATTGAATGGAAAAATGTCTAACTTCCTACTTCTGATCTGTTTTCTATGTTTTGTTGTGAATAAAATATGGCTATAAGAGGTTTCCAAATCATTGCATTCTTGTCTTCTTTCCAGTTTACACAGCGTCTCAACTTTTTTGGAATTGGGGTTGTAACTTATATCTTAACTTATACAGTAGGTTGATGTATGTACATTTTAGCTGGATTTAATTAAATTTTATATGGAATTAAATCTTAAATTTTGAATTGAATAATTGTATTTAGCCACATTTGAAGGAAAATCAGTGATGGTAATAACTTTAGGAGTTCAGCTTTAGTAGTTGATCTTCATTCTCTATATTCATTTCAAAAGGTTGTATAGTTTTATTGATCTCATAATATTTCTTGTGCTACAAATCTCTGGACCATATTTTTTTGCAGCTTGTATGGGATTTGTACGTGATCAACATGCACTACTTAAATATGGATTTATATGACCAGCTCTAAATTCAATTCTAAGTAATTACATCAGATTAAAATATTCAGTGAAGAATAAACTATGGCACTCCCATTGGTTTGTCTTCAACATGTAAAGTTATTTACATCAGCATTTATCTTATCCACAAAGCAATAAGTAGCCAATGTTTTGGACCTCATTCATGTTCTATGCAGAGAAGTAGGCACATGTGGAATAGCTAAAACTTAGCATCAGCCATTAACAAAGTGCAGAAAGGATCAAACATTGGCTGTTTATTTTGCTTTGGTCGATGTTATAAATGCTGATATTTCACAAATAAATCCATTAATTCAAAGACTAACTAATTGTAGTGCCATAGTTTACTCTTCACTGATTACTTGGACTATCTCTTCCGCTTGTGCACCCAAACTGACGCCTGGAGTGCCGACGACATTATTACATTATAGTGTGACATTTGTAAAACTAAAGTATCTACAGATCTAAAAAAAAGGAGTTAAACTTAAAAAAAATAAATGCACCCGAGGAATCTTTTTTTATTATTTCTATGAAATAGGGATTGAGAACTTTGAGGAGTATAAGGATAAAGTAAGTAGTGTTTTATAGGAATAATGGCTCTGAATTATTGAGGGTCTGCTGAGGCTTAAAGGGGTAATTTCAGATTTCAACATTTCTTTTTGATGGAAGTGAGTTTAGTTGATATATTTTGTTTTACAAGGTGTTATACAGTATATTGCAGTATTAGAAGGAAACACATTTTTATGTTTTAAGTTTTGCTCACTCTAATCCTGTGTATTACAACAGCACATATATTCTAGTCATATACAATTCCATTGTTATATATAATAGCTAGAGGAAAATATGCTTAGAATCTGATGTCATGTTCACGGTGTTATATTTACTAGAATTTGGAGGCCAATTGTACAATTGTATATCAGAAAATAAAGCTGTCTATCTATCTATCTGTCGATAATGCTTTTTCCCAAAACGAACATTCATCACCTATCAACAGAATAAATGTCTGCTTGCCATGGATATTGCTTTGAACCTAACTGATCACTAGAAAAAGGCTCTGAGCTCTTCTAACTACGCACCCACCATGAGGAGTTGTTTGAATGAAGTGTTGGTCAAGAATGTGCCCTTCCACTTCATTCAATGTCTATGGGGCTGACAAAAACAGCCAAACTCTGTATTTGGCTGCTTCTAACAGCCCTGTCCCGTAGATTGTGCATTTACGATTGCCACTCCATTAAAAGCCTTTACACTGCAGTTGTGCAGAAATCAGGAAATAAGGACTCGGGAAGCCAGTTCTATTGATCGTTGAGGTTTCTAGCCTTCATAGACTTAGCACCTATTCAGTGGAAAGGTGATTAATATCAATTTTGGCAAAATCTCTTAAAAAGACTTTAATAAGAGCTCACTATACTCTTGATGTGATGTCTTCATATGTCTTCTGCTGCTATAACAGCTTATTCTTAATATTTATTGAATTTAAGATTATGGCTTCTTAGCATCACAACTCATCTTTTCTAATGAAAGAAATATGTTTCATTCTTAGAACGTATTAAAACAATTGTATTTTCCAACAGGGAAGAAGAACTCCATTCTCCAGCAACGATTTCAAAAGGACCTCAACACGGGAGTGTTCAACAACCAGGAGAGCGAGATCCTGAAGCAGATAGTGAAACACGACAGGGAGATGATAGAAGTGACTCCCTCAGTTAGCTACCAACAAATGCCAGCCCTAAATTCTAATACATCTCTAAGAATGAGGACCCAATCTCCACCTGTTTATACTGCAAACAGTCTTTCTCATGGAAACCTACAGTCACCAACACCAAGTCCACAGACCCCACAGCAAGCTGCTATGTTCTCCCCCTCTTTTACATCAGCTGTGGGTAGTCCCTCAGTACAGAGTCCATTGGCAGGTCGAACATTTCATTATAGTTCCCCTACTGCATCACAACTTTCTCTAATGCAGCAACAGCAACAACAGTCAGCATCTGGAGCAATGCCGATCAATGAAATTCATAGGAGCACCCAAGCTTTACCAAACTCTAACCTGACAAGAGATGTGAGGCCTCTCTCTGCTTCACAGCCTTCCTTACCCCATGAAGTTTCTACTCTTGTGGCAAAGCCACATCCAACGGTAGGGGAGTCATTGGCCTCCCTACCTCAACCTGTATCAAATGTGCAAGCTACAGGTGCTCAATCTGGAAGCCGGGGCAATGTTCCACCAAGGGTTGCCCTGTTTCGCCAGATGTCTTCTGGAGCTCTGCCTCCTGCAAGAGCTGGAGCTCCAACTCCACCATCAACATCAGCTCCAACTTCCAGTAAGGATTCGACCACCACAGGACCAACCACAGAAACAGAAACAGACAAACCACGTTATGCTTCAAATTTATGATGCCTCTTACGTGTACATATGAACAGCACTATTGTAATAAACTGAAACCATCCCAAAAAAACTCTTTAAATCTCTAGAATCCTAATATCTATATCAAGAAATATTTTAGATGGATCAATCATACAAAAAAGAATGTAAAAAGAAAAAATATATATATAAACTGTTTAGCACTAAAACTTCCATGCATATAAATTCATTTACATACGTGTGTCTTCCTTTACTTTAAACATTAAAAACAGTTTTGTAACTTTTTTTTTCTTTGAGTACGCATTTCCAAATCATTTCTATCTAATTTACTTAAGTACAAGCTGGAATCTCATTTACTTAAAACCAGCAATTATCACCCTAATGACTGAAATGTTTTTGAAAAATGTTTTTTCTCATCTTGTAAATTTTAATGTCACAAAGAGTTTTGTTCTAAACTTGTTGCAGGGGCCTCACAATAGGAGGTGATAATAAGCCCCTGTTTCCTTTGCCCCATTTGATAAAATTAGTTCTATAAATTATGTATTATATTTGGGTCTCGCTTATAGTTTTGCTTTGGGGCCTGGGAGCTTTAAGTGACCCCTCTATTTTGTAGCTTTTTTTATACTTCATCTGCTTCAATATTACATTGATCATATTGTTTTGGATCTTTTTTTTTATTTCCATGCCATGATGAGAATTATGAATTTATATAATAGATTGAAGGTATAATTTTGCAGCCATTGTTTCTCCATATTTTTCTAATTTATTGGAATTATTAACGATGACATGTTTTCTTTTAACAACCTCGTCGCAAAGACTAAATCTGCATGCCCGATGTATATACAATAATGCCACTACAAAAAATGTAAATTGTATTTTTTTTGCTGTTTTTTTTTTTTATCAATCTCACAGTTTTCTCCCATTCGATCATCAAAAATACCAATGTCTATTGCATGGCTGCTAGTAAAGCAAAAATCTAATTGGATCAACTTTAGGGATAGCAGAAACAAATGTATAATCTCAAGGTCTTTGAGAATGTAATGAAGCACTATTTTGCCTGAACCAATTCTAGAACACTGGTTATTTGTGGGCTTTCTGTGATCCATGCATCATACATCCCTACATCGTGTCTTCAAAATTTAGACGTTACGCTCGTGTCGGTTTCCAAAAATATGACTTCATTATGTTGTCCAGATGCGCACGGTTTGCTCTGTCGTTAATGTAAAGGATCATTAAATCCTAAGGCATGTAGTATAAAAGCTTAGCCAATAGTTTAATAAATTTATAAAATGTATTTTTTAATAAATAGGGGTGACTCGGTAAGGAGAAAACAAAAAAGCAGTGGGATCAACTGTTTTGTGAAAGCCAAATTTAATGTTTTAACCTTAATCTAGTCTCGTGATTTAGGTGACTTCATCCATTAGGAATCATTGGTGCCTAAACTCGTCAAGAAGCATATTCATTCAAAGCGATCATCGTGACCACAGTTTGTCAACTTATGTACGGATTCATATATATATCTTAGGTATACATGTTCTTTTCTTAATACAAGCCTGCTCTGTGATTAGATCACAACTACCTTAGAACCTTATTTTAGGGCTGTACATAGTAAGCTTTCTGTGTAAGAACGTTAAAAAGAAGACAAAGCTTTATTGACGACCATGTGTAATGTTCTACCACAAGATTCTGTTAATACACTTGTATGCCTTCTACTGAGATTACGGATATAAATCACATGTTCTCCAAGAAGACTGTAGAACTTCTACAAAGACCAACTATTGGAAAAAGCATATACAGATGTGTCCTTCCCTATTTTTCCTTTTTACTTGATATATTCTGAGATAAGGGGTGCAGTTTTAAAGAAAAACAAACATGATTTTGTGATACACTGCCAGGAGAAGTTTATGCTGCATATGTCTTTGTGTGGCACACCGAGTGGTTGTGATGTACCCCTCAGACTGTCAGGGATTTTTCTTACATGTTGTTATAATATATTGAATTAGTATCATGAGCTGTATCCGTTTCTAGCAGCTAATCATAGAGGGTGCCGATAGTCGTATCCCTACAGGTTCGATTTCAATTTCCTATTCCACGGTTAAGCCCTCAAATTTAAAATGCTGTTTAACCCGTTTAATGAATTTTGTTGAAGGGTAAGGGTGGACACTTCTTTATTTTGTTACATTTATATAAAAAAAATTAAAGAGGTTTATGCAAGATACATTGATGTTTTCTTCCAGAAATAGAAACTCACATGTCTATGGGCTATGCCAGTTGAGTTCCAATTCAAGAGAGTGGTTCGTTGTAGGACACAGCTGATGGCGCTGTTTGATACAACTAAAAATTGTTTTCTGGATCTTAGGGGCGTATTCTACCTGGTACCTTTTTGGTATATTAACAGTATATGCCATAAATGTATGGTAGGTATGTATCACGCCAGTGGGACCTGTATAAATCTAGAGATTGGGGCGCTGATTGTTCATGGAGAGGAGGTTGGAATTCCTATACAAAAGTTGGGATTTCTGACCATCTCTTGGCTGAGAGCAGCGTGTGTCAAGACCTCATTCTTGATATATATCCTGGTCCTGTTGGCAGGATATTCGCATCTGCTATACATGTATGGCAAATCCTGTGAATGTGATAAATGTATGAGATAGCAATGTCATCAATTTTAGATTTGTGTGAAGCAGCCATATAAAGGTGGCCAACAGTCCAGAAATGCCTGGACAATCAGTAACAACAGGGCAGTTTTTATTCCTGTACATAAAAATAATTTGAGTTGCCCGTGATTTTTTGAAGCTGAAGAAACTTGTAAGGATTGATTATTTTGATTGTAATTATCATTTTACAGTTTACAGTGAATGCAGATGATGTCTTCATATCAGAATTCTGGGCTGTAGACAAGGATCACTTATTATCAAAATGATTTATTGTGGTTTTCCCAAAGTGTCTGTAAAAAATTATTGTCCATGATTTTTTGATAAACTGTCCAGATCAAAAGTCAAGTTGGCAACCTTGAGCAGCATTCCAGCAAGAGCCACATGCACAATATTGTTTAGCCATGCACAGTATGGTGGCTCAGTGCTTATTATTGTTACCTTGCTGAGGGTTTGGGTTCAAGTCCAAATAAGGTCAACACCTGCATGGGATTTCTATGTTCTCCCTGTTTTTGTGTGGATTTCCACCAGGTACTCCAGTTTTGTACACACTCCAAAAATATGCTTAGAGGTTAATTTGCTGAATTTAAAATTGACCCTAGTGTATGATGCTTAACCCTCAACTGGTGAGGTGGGGTTTTTGTCACGCAACTGATGATGTGGGGTTTCCTATACCCCAGTGTTTAGAAATCTCTTATTGTTACAGAAAATGCAGAGAGGCCTTGACGACATCCTGTTGACAAGGAAATGGATGGAAGCTAGTGAGACACGTATCCTCATAACAGCATTTTTCAATGAATGGCAGCCGTACAAAAATTCCCTGGGGTGTGGCAAACCCCACCTCACCAGTTGAGGGTTAAGTAGGAAAATTAGATTATTAGCCCTGTTGTATGCAGAGATAATTTCTGTACAGCTTTGCCGCATATGTTGGCTCTATAGAACCCTAGAAATAAACAAATATGGCTGTGCACATTGCCGATCAGTCCTATTCAAGTGAATGGGGTAGAGCCGAAGTACCATGTACAGTAACAGCCATATGCGTGGTGTGGATAGGTAACCGATAGCGTGCTCATTCAGGCGGTAACTAGGGTGCTAAGAGTTGGGACCCCACAATCAGTATTATGTCTTGAAAAACCTAGAAGACTAGAATAGTGAAGATATACAAATTGAGTTATTTTCCATAAAACTTCTCAGATCTTAATTTTTTTACACTTTTAATGCAGATTTTTTAAAATGGTCTAAGAGACCATTTCAACTAATCACAGCGCAGCTTTCATTTTACTAGAGCCATATAAAAAATGGCGCCCTTTGTATCTGTCTGATATAGTTCTTTTATAACTATTTGACCAAAATGTTTCTTTAATTTTAATATTTTGAGTATTAAAAATATATCCCAATGACCCACTTGTCATGGATTAAATGTGATGTGACTTCACATGAAATAGACAGGTGTTGGGTTGCAGTGTAATGTGGGTGTTGCGTATGTCATGATTTTCTAATTTTTTTTTGGGCTCTGTTGGCCTGTCATATACATGAATAGATCTATTTTTGTGCAATTTGCTGTGATACAAAGACATACGGTAAAAAAATATTTACGACCCAGTACATATCTTTCTATCATAGGAGCTTATGGGCTATGGATGGGGATTCCACCTCACCAATCTTGCTGTATAATCCTCACACAGCTACACTTGTTAGAACAGTGAAAGAATATCCATGGGTGGACTAAAATCTTCAAATTTATTTCAGGAACAAAAATATAAACAGGACAGCTCAGTCAGTGTATGTTGGAAAATCCTCCCGACAGTTGTCAGGTTGACTAGGATCTGTCACCACTTCAGTAAGGACATCAGAGTAGTGCCCTAATAGCATTAAACTAGTGCGTACAGGTACACCCACAAAACTGCCCTGCAAATTTCCACAGGAGGGTAGGTGGATTGGGGGGTTGGTTGGGCTAAAAAGAAAGCACTTCCTGCTTCCATGGAGTCACATGGCTTATCTCTAGTTTTTGAGTTGTCATGGAGTAAATACCACATGATCTGTTTCAGAGCTGTTTTTCTTGCGTTAGTGGGGGTCATCCACTTAAGAATCAGCATTTATTAACTAGACTGGAAAAAAATAGTTTTTCTATCTGGAGAACCCATCTTTTAAATTAATTACACGGACTGCCCAATTATTTCATTTGGCACTATGTAATACTTAATTTCTCCTGTGGTAGCGCTGTAGGGAACTGAACATTTACTGCCAGGTACTACTGCCAGTGGTCCCAGCAGTGGGATATCTTATGTTAACTTAATGTCAAGAACTGCTTGGATTGTCCAAAACAGAAAACCCCAAATTGTGACACTTGCAGTCAAGAATAGAAACTTATGTGTGTTCCTCTAAACTATGCATTTGAGAAATCCTAATAGGTTGCACTGAAACATATTGTAAGCATGTGAGTCAGGTTTTCTACATTTAATTTAAATATACAGTATATGTATTTATTACCTGTTTAGTTTTTTTTTATCTTTTTAGTATTTTTCAGAATTTTATCATGGAATTGCTTTACTTGCATTTTTTAACATTACATTACATTATTCCCCCTTAGAGTACTTCAAATAGTAGGAGTGGGGAAACCAAAGAGGTGGTGAAAGGTTAAAAACAGGAACCCACCTCCCAAAATGGTCTGAGATTAACAATGGGGCAAAAGTGAGGTTTTGTTATAGAGATTACATAATTTTGACTAGTAAATTCACATATATTTTAAATCGACATCAACTAGTTACCTTTTTGTGTGTTAGAGGGGTTGTCCAGTATATAGAAATAATTTTACAAAGGGCTCAGACTCCTGTTCTCGATGTGTCAATGTCTACGTTGGTCTCTACTTCATGGTCCCGTCTTGCCGTACTTGTAGTCGAAGGAAATGAATGCTCAGCCAGTCACTAAATAAAGGGGTGACCTGCAATGGCCAAAGACTGGCTCAGCCGGCATTTCCTGTAAGGAGAAGAAATCACCAGAGGGGACTAGGTAAACATCAATATGGGGCTTCAGGGAATCGGTGAGGGTATCGCTTTGTCTTAAACCAGTCTATGCCCTGTATCCACCGAGAAACTCTTTTAATACACAGTGTAATACTGTTCATCATGATTTTCCAGTTTGTACCTGTTTCAACATTCAAGACATGCCCATGTAGATGATGAGAACCCTTGGCCTCTCCAAGGGAAACCACTGTAAGATATCTGCGGCTTTCTGTGATCACCACATATGCAGAGACATGGGCTTATAACTGTGGCCTCTATGAAATATAGTTCAACGCTATTAATAAAAAACACAATCATATTAGCGAAGAACAAGCTGAAAAATGAGTAGCAACACATAATACATTTCAAAACTGTCACCAGACTGAAAATTAATTAATTTTGGACATGTAATTCTGCATCAAACATACATGGCACAGGATTTTACTTCACTCTTTTAATCACCGTGAACTATGACAAACGTGGCACATATTTTATTGCAATTTCACCCTTTAAAGGGAATCTGTCACCATGTTTTCCCAATATAAAGTAAAAATACCACCTTTAAGCCCTTTTACATATCACTCAAGCAATCTCTGTATAAATTCCCTGCTCAGACATATTCATGATAATACTTAGGGTATGTGCACACATTGCGGATTTGGCTCAGGAATTTCCTGGGCGGATTCTGCATCTCCTGGCAGAAAACGCATGTCAAAATCCTCACTTTTTTTGCAGATTGGCATGCGTTTTTAGCCCTGCGGATTTCATTAATGTAATGGGTGTAAGAACGCAAGCGGATCTGCAAAAAGAATTGACATGCTGCGGAAAATAAACGGCTGCGGATTCCGTGCAGAATTTTCCACAGCATGGGCACACCTTTTTTTTTTCACATTGAATTACAATGGTTGGTCAAACACTTGCGGATCTGTAGCAAATCCGCGTGAAAAATCCGCTGTGGATCTGCAACAAATCCACAACGTGTGCACATACCCTTAGAGTTCCATCTGGTAATCGGCATCTGGTCGGATAGGTGTCCTCAACGCCTCCTCTCTCCCCACATTTGCAGCTCTTCTGTCTTCATTGATGTGGATGATCTCTCCTAATCACCCACCCGGCGCTTTAAGTCCCAAGCCTGTGTAGTTAAGCAAACACCTGCGTAAGGTTAGGTTCACATTAGCGTTTGTGTGTGCAGCGTATCATCTGCATGCGCAAACGCATGCTAGTTCAGCATTTTTTTCCGCATCAGCTTACATATGACGCAAAAAACGCTGCGTGTGCATGTGTTCGCTTGCTTTTTGGCATGCGTTTGCATTGTTTATGTGCATGCCTTCGATATTTCCAGGTGCTGTAATCAGTTCCTGAACATGCGCAATCTGAAGTCCCCATGCGCATCAAAGGCATCCATGCGCATGTCCTTGCATACCAATGCGTTCCCATAGACAGTAACGCGTTTTTTTACACACTCATCCGCATGACTGCGCGTATTTGATGTGGATCAAATGCTGCACACCGATACGCAAATGTGAAACGAGCCTAAGAGCAGAGCAAAGTCATGTAATGTGCCGACTTCACTTCCGGGTCATTGGAGGAGGAGCAGCAGAGGATCAATCAGGTGAGTTTTTCTATTTTGTAATTCATTTTTAGCAAATTGAACCTTCATTCAATCCTTTAAAGGGGAAAGAAAGCCTAAATGATTTTGGGGATATTTTGTAGATATATGTAGGAAAGTCACATTGGTGAAGTCTGTGATCTCGAGCTACCATAGATTCTTCAGTAAGGGCGCTCAAACCACTTTGGCACTACTCATTGATAGCTTTTTCTGAAATTGTTCATGATATTCTAGACAAATTGATCAGAATTCTTACCGATCCTGATCTGGTATGTTAAATTCGATTAAGAAAAACCTTTAAGCAGTGCTAAAGGGGCTTGAGTGCTCTATAGATGCTGACCCTCTTTCCCGTGAGAGTGTGTGATCACAAACAGCTGTCGATCACTGGGAATTACCACCCACCGGACTCATTGGTCAATAATTTATAAGATATACCAAATATTTTACTACAAAATAATATATGGATCTGCTCAGCTCCTCCTGCTTTACAACCTGTCCATAAGTAGAATGTCATGTTCAAAATGACAAGTTAATTTTATTTTTGTTTTATAGATTTACCCTTTAATGCATAATTGTAACAAGTGGAAAAATATCCATGTGGATCCTGTGCGAGAGAGAATGAGTCACCGCAGTATAATGGCAAACAGACCCATCTTATTTTTATTTGGAATAGAAACAGTTTAACAATTCTTTTCTCATATTTTTCTTCCTAACACCTACTATACACGTCCATTCTGAGACTGCTGACTCAGCACATCCTGTGCAAAAAAAGAAAAGAGAGAGATTTCATAGACCTATAATCATCGTGTCCTATTTCTGTCAAGATTTCAGAATTTTAAGCATGCTTTATCTAAAAAGAATAGGTTATCTTAGCCTAGCTGGATGACAACAAAAAGGAACATATTTAGCCATTGTAGAAAAAAAGCTCCAATATTTTAAGAGTGGGATTTGTTGGTGCAAATAATACCCAGAGCCGTGTTTTGTTGTAATTCTATAGAATTTAGTATCTATTGTTTCTGATCTAAATTCCAAGAAGGATGATGAATTTTAGTAAAATTCTCTTTTAGGTTGTGCCTTATAGATTGAAGTCTACCTTTGATGCATTAACCATATCCACACAGGTCCCGATTCATGAAGACTTGCGTTTTGCACTTCAGTTTTAATAAAAAGTGCACTGGAGTAAGTAGCGTAAAATTCATTAATAGGCATGTATCTCTTAACGAACCTGGCGCATCTTTCAGCTTCTGTTCATCACTTCAAAACATGCACTCTATTGGACTGGACTACGTTCCTGTCAGTACTTTTCTAGTGCAAATTTTGATTAATCTGTCTGCTGTGCTTGGTCACTCCAACTCTACGATAAGCTCCACCCAGTTTCCACAACTGGAGTAAAAATGCAAAAAAAGTACATGGAACATAAGAAATGGCATTATTAATCAGATTGGGGATTAAAAACAAATATGACCAAGTAGGCTCTAAATTTGATTATTTCCTTTATCTCGTCAGCTCTACAGTTAAAGTCTCGTTTCTGAATTATATTCCCATACATGTCAATATAAAACTGTAAATAGCTTCATCAAAGCATATTAATACTAAATAATTTTCTTATACCTACAACCATATAATCCATGGTTTATAGAACTGAAGTGCTGCTTATTAAGTTAATAAGAGAACCATGATGAATGATAAAAATTTCAAGCCTCAAAAATTAAGCAAAATTAAAACTCCCGGATTTCAATAATGTATCAAGTGCTCAGATTACTCTATAAAGGAGCAATACTTAATTTTTCTTATAGCTTATTTGGTGCAAACATTTGAATTGTCGCCATTTGATACTACATTTCCTACAACCCATTCATTTTAATGGGAGCGTTGAAGATCAGCTGAGCGCCGCTCTCAACAATTTCCGGCACTCCCATTATAGGTAATCTGTCAGTGGGGTTTTGCTATATAATCTGATGACAGAATGATGTAAGGACTGAGACAGATTTTGGGACGTGTCACGTTATAGGCTGTGTGCTCTTGTTTCCATACAGTGAAGGTTTATCACCAGGAGATTATCACTGCCCAGACTAGCTCTCTCAGGCTAAGTGGTCTGACCACGCCCCCTTCTCTGGTAAATAGCTCACTGACAATAGACAATGTACATAGAAAGCTGTGGTGTGGGCGGGGTTAGCTTTCTCAGCTCTACTGCATTCTACATCTAAGAACTCTGTTTGTGTCAGAACCGCTACACCCAGTAAACTAAGTGATACATCTCTGGAATCAGGGTCTATTTTCCTATATTATTCTGTTATTAGATGAGGTAGCAAAACCTGATGACAGATTCCCTTTAAGAGTGAATGGAGCGGTAGTGCACATGATTGACCACTGCTCTGTTCAGCTTCCCTCTTTCTTAGAAATTGCTTGTGGCAATGGCGGTCAGACCCCCAGTAATCTGAAAGTTATCCCATATCACATGGATAAGGAAACATTTTAAACTTCATCATTTAAGTGGTTGGAGGAACTACAAATAAAAGTTTGCTCCTAACATCACTAATATTTGTAAATTATTAGTAGCCTAAGGCTCATCAGTCTGCTGCCCATACACAACCCCATATTCAGACATATCACTTACCTAGCTGACAAAATAAAATATATACAATGAAGTGATCACTATGTGAAGTATTAGGCACATTTTTGGCTTTTTTTGCAATTTTTAGAGGCTAAATGTAAATGAGTCCACTCTTACAATTTAATATATCAAAAAATTATGCTTAACAAACATTGTAATTCGTCAACACTGATGTTTTGCACCTTCTTAGTCTTGAATAGTGCGCTAGAGTAAAGATGCGCCAAATTCATTCAAAGGTGTGTGCCTCTTAATAAATGTAACGCCTCTTTCAGCTGTTGTAAACTACCGCAAGACGGTTACTCCATTCAGGGATTGATGTCATGTGAACGTTTTACGCAGTTTTACTTCAGAATTCTGGACCAAGCGTGCTAATAAATTGGGGCCCAAGAAGCATTAGCAGTGTGCAGGACATGGAAGTTCTATCTAGAAATTCTAAGATTGATGAAATAAAAAGAGTTGGGGGACCAAAAGCCAATTCTTTGCTATAATGTGAACTAAGGCTCTGTTCACACTGGTGCAACGTTTTCCACTTTAATAGACTTGTTTATGGATTTTGATTTGTTTCTTTTTGACTTGGACCCTAAAGGACTGCAACAAATCCTAATGAGTTATAAGGGGTTCATCAAGTTTTTGTTTCTGCATTCTAGACTTTTTTATTCCCCCATTGTAAAACAACAGAAACCTAAACTGATGTTAATGTGACGAGAGTAAAAAAAATATTTTTTTTGAGTCTTCCAATAAAGCACTTTCATTAGTCTTCAATTTCAGTGACTTAAAAGTAATTTCTCTTTTTTGATTAGGAAAAAGAACATTTACTAAATAGACTTCTAAAAATATCTATCCATCTATCTATCTATTGTGAGTCAGCAACCGGTGTCATATGTGAGGGTCGCTACGTGTCCCCCAGGATGCGCACAGTAGCATATTGAGGCCGCAAGAGTGCATTGAAGTCACAGGCATAGCTGTGATTGCAATGCAAAATTTTAGTAAATGTAGTCTTGGGCAAGCTATTTGTTCAAGGCAGATTTAGGATAAGCTGCCATGGGCTTTTACTTTTTAAACAGACTACAGGAAGGTAGTAGGGCGGTCCGTTTCCTTCCCGGCCGGGTTTTCCATGTGGCCTATGGCCACAGGCTCCTTGTAAAACCCCTGCAGCAAGGGGTTGGGTGTGTCAGTTTGGTTTTGAAAGTGTGCAGAGCAGAAGGCTCTGCAAAGCTCCACCTGTGTGAAGCAACACAGCCAAGCGGAGCCAAAAGGCCTGGCACCCCTCAGTGTACACGACAGTGCAGTCGCCTGCGGTCATGGACTGTCTTTGCTGGCTGCGATCCAGAGGATCCTATTTACTTTCGGTTTGTGGGTCACTGCCTCATCACTGCAGTGTGGATACCGCTGCACTACACTATTATTTATCTATTCATTATCTATTTATTATCTATCATCTATTATCTAGCTTCACTGTGATTGGCAACTTTGGGAAATATCAGTCTTTTCTTACACAGTTTATCGTCAAACGTTACCTTTGGTATTTTACACACTTGTCATCTGATCAGTTTAGAGAACCTGCATTAATAGTTTCCCCTACCACAATCAATGAATGGGAGACCACCATCTTCTTGTAGACTGTGCACGCAATGATATGACCACACAATGTGTAGACATAGCTGCTCCAATCAAAGAGTATTGATCAGTCTTTGGCATCGATCTGGTATATTGTTAGTTATCCAATGTAGAAGATAAAGACGAGACATGAACAAGATATAGATGAGAAATGAACAATGTCAGATTTACTTCCCTATCCATGTAGGTACCTTTAGAGTGGCTCACTGGCACTTGCTTTGGTTACCAGGATTTACTTGCCTCTTTTTACATCCTTGAGTAATGTATAATTACACTGAGTGCTGAGGTTGAAAAAGAGAAACTGGAGCTTCCCTACTACTTCACAAAGATATATTGCTTTGAAAAATTCCTAGCAGCTCATGGTTAAGCTGGCCGTACATATTAGACGTATATTGGTTGAAGTTAGATAAGGCCTTTCGATTTTCTAATGTGGAAGGGTCTTCAAGTGTCTCCAGCCATGGCAGAAGTTGGGAAAGATAAGGATTGGGTATTTGGATTTCATCTGCCTGATCCTTATGTTCTTGTAGAAATAACCTACCACTTACCAGTTTTAGTGGCCTGCTCCCCTTTTCCTACAGAGATTACATGCACACTCAGGAAAGTTGAGCGTGCATGTGCATGGGTGAGCCTGATGAACGAGTAGATGTATGGTCACCCTTAGAGAATAGATCATCTTGATTTTTTTTAATTAGGCTAGGGTCAGATGAGCACATTTTCAGTGAGAAAATTATTCCATTCTGTCAGTCCGTGAAAATTGCCCTGCAATCAGATATAAAAAAAAATTTTGACCCATTCACTTTCATGGCTGAGAGTGATCCAATTTACGGATGTAAATCAAGCATGCTGCAATTTTTTCCTTAGACTGACTCAATTCAAAACAAAAATCATGCACGGCCCCAAAAAATGACGTTTTGTCAGATCGCATTCAAACCGAAAACACGATCTTCCTTACCTGCCCTTAGAGAGAAACATTAAATAATGTTATTAATGAGAAAAAGCCAGTGTATGCGAAAAAAAAAAAATTTCCTATTTTTGTAAAGATCAACTCCAGTTCTGAATAATATTATCTGTACACTGTATGGGAGTGAATAATATATTTAAAACACTTCTTGAAATATTGTTGATCTTCTGATGTTGACTCAGATTTTAAATAACTATTTTTCTTGAGGGATGCTTCATCTTCTGTTTCTACACTAGTAGAAATGGGAGCAGATTAGAAGAAATTAAATCTGGAAATCAGAAATATTAGCTTGTTTGTGTGAATCCATTAACATAACATTCCTGCTCAAATTGATTTTGTTTTACTGTAATAAAGCAATTAATGCGATAGAAATTATTACAATATCAGACGAATAATTTCAGGTTTGATATTATTGAAACTAGTCACAATAAGTAATGGCTCTCTACAAATGTGCTCTTTGAAAATAAATCATGCCATCTTTGGCTGTATACATTTATCATACAAATAAAACAACTAACTGGAAAATTTGTCATGTTCAGAAAATTGCACACTCCAGGTTTCTAGTATAATAAATGATAATATGATTTTGTTCTACTACAGTGATAACTTTGAGACATCCATTATTATCACAGATAGTGCCATCAGGATGATTTTGACTTTTGTAAGCCATATAAATTATTTTTCCAGAATTTTGAGCTTCTTGTTTTCTGGGTCCTCTGGTTTTGAAGGCCAGGTTCATGATTTCTATAATAATATCCATCTATCTTTTTGATGGTCTACCTCTTCAACTCTTCCAGGCATAATTGCGTATGACATGGAAATGGTTCTTCTTCTTATAAGGTCTACAAAATGAAAGCATTTCAGTTGGGTCAGTTGCAGTTTATGTGAAAGGTTAGGTTCAATTTTGCCAGGTAACCACTAGAGATGAGCGAATTTGTTCGGATTTTGGCCCCGAATCTTATTTTGACATATTCGGGCCATATTCGAACACTATTCGTGCTGAATGTATATCTTATAATCGGTTCCGAAAATATTTGGTAATTTCTACTCCCATTGACTCTAATGACATTCGAATGTGTTTGACAAATATTGCAAAAAAAAATATTCGAGTCCAATCGTATTTGGAACCGAATCCGAACAAATTCACTCATCTCTAGTAACCACTGAATTGTTCTCATTTGCATTCACAGTAGATACAAGAAGATCGATTTGCATAAAAGTGAGTTCTAGTCAAATTTCCAGAAATTGGTGGTTTCCCGCTAATTAGAACATTTTGAGATTTGATTTGCGGTTTGCAAAAAACAACAAATAACTTGCTCATTTCAAACACTGTTGAAGCATCAGAGAGCAGGCACATATAATTTTTCAGTGCCTTGCAAGCTTCCCAATAATTTGCTGTAGCTATGACATCTTACTAGTTTTCATACGTTGTACAGTGGTGCTCAGTACCTGGACCATCACAGGTCAGCGGTTCCCAGCAGAGTACAATCTGTACTACAAGAGTCATTTTCCATCTCCAAAGTCACTGGGTAAGTCTCTCTCTTCTGTAGATTGTAAGCTCGTATGGCCAGCGGGGTCATTTCTTTCCCTCGGCTGTTAAGTGTAAGCTCTTATGGTCAGCAGGGTTCTTTCATTTATAAATTGTAAGCTCTTCAATGGGGTTCTCTCTTTCTTGCCTGTAAAGTATAAGCTCTCCCCTTGTGTATTTTGCAAGAAATTGCAAACTTTCCAGTATTGAAATTGGAGCAAATTTATTCACTGTAAATCAAATTTTTGGGGGAAAATTTGGCAAATTTGGATTTCTAAAGATTATCTCCTAATCCAAAGTTTCCACAAAGGGAGACATTAGAGAATTTGTCACCCAGACAAATCCACAAACCCTAAGAAGACAAACTAATAGCTGTGTCATTAAAAGTTTAGCAACTCTGCAGCCATTTATGCATGGCCATTTAGCACAATATAATGCACAGATGGTTCAATACCTTCCACCTTCAAATAAATTTTACTGGTGCAGTAGGACACATTTGCTTTCTCAGAGTATTTGTTAGATGTCTTACATGAAGGAGGACTGTCCTCGTTATGTATTCTCTTTAACTTCTATCTTATATTTGTCTTTAATTATAATTGTAACTTTGATAAAGCATGAAAATTAGTTAAGAAGGTACTAACTGTCAAGTGCCAAGTCAAGGGCTGTACCAGTCAAGCACTTTGCATGAAAAATGTTCCTGATATCAAGTCAACTCGAATGTTTCACTAAGTCTATTATACAGATGTAGGCTTTTCTTAACTAACGTATAAGAAAAATATAGTGATGCAAAAAGTTAACTTAACACTTGATACAACAAAACCCACTGAGCTTAAATAGGTGACATGTTTCACTTTTCTTCATCGGACTATCTTTGTAATTTTAAGAAAGGCAGGATGCAATCTAATACTGATAATACTGTCTATAAAATATTTACCAATCATTTCCATAACACATTGAGTTCTATTTAAAATGGAATTTTTCAGCTTCTGGAAATTTCTGGAGGCTTTGAATTTGGATCTAAAAGATAAAATCCCTTATGTTTAGTGGTTTACTGCTTTAACTTGGTCTTAAAAAAAGTACGCCTATGCAGATCTATTAAGCTTTACTATTTGATATTGAGTTGTTGAAACTTTGACTCAAGGAAAATGAAGAAAAAACTAAAATAATAGGTCCATTTAAGAATATAATGGCAAAAAATGGCACATATCTAAATATATGTCATTTATAAACGTGATATAATTATAAGATGCATTATAATAATTATATATCACTGAAAATTTTGAAAACTTGTGTTGAATATTTTAACAAAAAAATGTTTTTCAGTTTGTTGTGATCTGATGGTCTGCATAAAAAAATTGTGAGTTATTTAGTGAACATTCGGAAAACAGAAATGGTATATATGATTGTGAATAGTAAATACAATGTAACCCTATTAAAAAAATCTGACTCAAGTGAATATCATAGTAAATGAAAAGGGTTTACAGGAGGTAATATTTGTAAAGAGGTCAATTGCTGCCAAAAAGTGGGCTGAGTTAAAGAAAAGACCAGGTGAGATAACGCATCAAGATGGGAAATAATTCACCAATTCTAACGTTCTACTGTTTATTACATTTACAAAGACTGAGAAATGGATATCAGCCTGCTTAGAAAAGGACTATTAAATATACTTGAGTATTTTGAGTATTTATCCTGAAAATGTGCATTGCATTTTAAATTAGGATTTCAGATACTGAAGGAAGAATTAAACATATGATTTGTAATATCAGGTCATAGAACATTCTAAAAATGTAATAAAATACGTACAAAAAATTATTTACAAATCTGAAATATTACTTTAAGTATATTTACCCTGAAATTCATTTTGAAAAATGCAAAGCAATTGTTTTATATTAAAAAATTTAATTAGGTGTAAATGGAAACACATCTTATTGTTTTTTTTTTCTATTTGATGCACAATTACGTTTTCCTTAGCTAGAATACATGTGGCCTATATATTTTATTTGAACTGTATGTTTTTTTTCTTTCTACATGTAAATATGAAATGATAATGTTCAATTCTTGACAAATTTTCAACAACCGCTAACGATTTAGAACTTTTGTGGTGAAATAAAGAATACTTATTATTAGGGCAGTCATTGGTTACAGGAAAATCAAGCAAATATCATGGCCAACTGGCAAGCCAAGGAAGAACGAATAGATAGGATGTCTGGTGTAACTTTGGCCCAAAGGACCAAATATGCATGAAGTCTTTCCCTGGACTACAACTTAATAAAATTGTGTAATTTCAAAAGAAAATTGTTGTTAAGAACCAGATTTATATAAAACCATTGTTGTATTTTAATAAACACATTGCTTAGCTGAGTTTATTATTTACTGCTTGCAATTTGGAAAAACCACAACATTTTGAGCAAATTGCACATTTAAAAAATTTTGCCAAAATTTTGTCGTGAAGTAATCAATTAGCAAATCAGTTAATCCAGTATAAGGAAGACATACACAGAAAGCAGAACTTTTTTTTTTTCATAAAATGATTCATCAAATGTTATGATATTTCGGTTTGCTAGAAAACGTACTAATGATACACACAAAAAAATGAAACTCAGATGAAATCGAATACATTTTTGTTTATTTTCTTTAAAAAGCATAACTTTATTTTTGAAACTTGTAACTTTGATGCTGTTTAATTTCTAACATTCTAAAACAAATCATAGTTTTTTGTAAAAAAAAAAAAAATAAGAATAATAAAAAAGCAAATCAAAACCCTGTGGTATTTTTAAATTGTTGTTAATCAGATTTTCATTTTTAGAAGATAGTAATGTGAAGATGGAGCAGAAAAAGTAGTAAAAAATATTATTTTTCAAAATTTCTAAAAATGAAATTGGAATGGTCCAAAGCCATGTGAATTTAATAAAGGTCAATGAAATGCTATTTTACTTTGTTTATATTTTTAACTATACATAAATATATATATAAAGTCTATATATATGAATGTATATATCACTTGGATAAACCGTTGACATTCATGTATAATAGAGGTCTATTGTTAAGCCAGCCTGCAATTTCTGTATTTATGTACATATAAATGGAATTTCACATCTGTACAGGATGAAGTGTATTTTGTAAAGACTGGATATTAATGCTGCTGGAAAAAAATATGAAATTATAGATAAACTGATTCTACAGATTGACTGTAAGATCAGGGAGGATTTTATTTTTTTCTTTTGTCTTTGCTCAAAGCCATAAATGCATCAAAAAGTTAATAAAAAAATAACATAAAACCTATAGAACTGAATTTTTTTTTTCATTTATAGTAGTCTGCTTTTCTGCAGTAAATCTTTTGTAAATACTTTGCCTTTCTGTTGGATTTATCAGAAAATAATCACTGTTGAAAAACTTTCTTTTTTCTCAATTCTTGGGGATTACATGTAAAAAAATGATCAAGAAGATTTCCTTCCACTTCAGTGGTTGAGAGCTGTGGTACCATTTATGACCAAACTACAATGTATGGGGCTGTGCCAGTTCTGATGTGACATATCAACTGGTTTGCCTTCTGTAAGTCAAACGCCGACCAATCTGTTATCGATAACCTTACCCGATAAATTATCCTAACTACAGTAGATTAAACAGCTCTTCACATTTACAAAAAATAAAGTTCTAGTGCGACTTGTCCTTAGCTTTGTAAAAATTTGGATGATATGCTCTTATTTTAGTTGATAAGACTTGTACTGATTGGGGGCAAATCTTCAAGTGGAACTTTAAGGCTGGCGTCACAGTAGCGTAGAATACGGACGAGTGCTATGCGAGAAAACATCGCATAGCACTCGGACCAGTGTTAATCTATGGGGCAGCTCATTTCACCGTATTTTTTCTCGGGCGTATTCTACGTGCATGTAAAATCGCAGCATACTGTGATTTTACGCCTATATCGGCCAAGTCTCGCCAATGCAAGCCTATGGGTGTGAGAAAAAAATCAGACGCCACATGGACAATGCGAGTGCTGTCCAATATTTACGCACCAGTGTCCTTTGAAAAGCCGGTAATTCATGTGTGGTGTACAGTAAAATCACACTGACCGGTTAGAATAGAATAGATAGAATAGATATATACATATAGAATACATAGATATATAGAGGTCAGTGACACACACACATATATATGTATTTATATTGCATAGATAGATAGAAGAAAAGCCAGTAATTCATCTGCTGCATACAGTATAATCACAGTGACAAGTTAGAATAGATAGAATAGATATGGACACATAGAATAGATGTGTGTATATATATATATATGTTAGTGACACACATATATATGTATTTATATTGCATGGAGAGATAGAAGAAAAGCCGGTAATTCATCTGCCGGGTTCTGTAAAATCACTGCAGGAGCCGACAGGAGAGAAGAGAAGGATTACATACAGTAAATACAAATAGAATAGGTAGGTACATAGATGTCAGTGACAAATACAATTAGCACAGTGTGTGTGCAAAATACTGGACATGTATTTAATTAATAAAAGATTATTTTTCGAGAAAAAAATGGCGTGGAATACCACGCAATTTTCAAAACCAGAGGGAAAGCCAACGACTGGGGAAGATGTTTATAGCCTGGGAAGGGAGTAATACCCATGAAGCTATCCAGGCTATTAATATCAGCTCAGAACTGTATACTTAGCCTTTACTGGCTATTAAAATAGGGGACCCCCCAAAAAATGATGTGGGGTTCCAATATAATTAATAACCAGCAAAGGCTATGCAGACAGCTGTGGGCTGATATTAATAGCCTAGGAAAGGGCATTGGATACAGGCCCCCCCGGCTAAAAACATCAGTTCTCAGCCACCCCAGAAAAGGCGCATCTCTAAGATGCGCCAATTTTGGCACTTAGCCTCACTCTTCCCACTTGCCCTGTAGCGGTGGCAAGTGGGGTAATAGTTGGGGGGGTTGATGTCACTTTTGTATTGTTTGGTGACATCAAGCCCCGATAATAAGATGCCCCCATTACTAACCCCATAGTCACATTGTAAGAAAACAGACAAACAGAAAAAAGTCCCTTAATTGAAAGAAAGACAGACTCCTTTAATAATCTCAATTAAACCATACTTACGACCTCGACTAATTCCACTGAAGCTCTTGATCTCCTGTAATAAAAGTAAAATAAAAAAACAATATACCATACCTGTTGGTCGTTCTGTCCCATGCCGTAATCCATGTCTGGGGGAAAATTAGTTTTCAACCTGGACGGTGCCAAGATGCGTCCGCCCAGGCTGATAGCCACTGGTGAATGAGATACTGCGAGTGCAGAATCAGGGACATCACTGAGGCTGTGCTCCCAGTGGGCTGAACTGTTGTGAAAAAAAAGAGCCATTTTCTGATACCCGTAGAGTCTCTATTTTTTGTGATCTCGGGTTGGGTGAAGGCCTATTTTTTGCAAGCCAAGCTGATGTTTTTAATGATACCATTTTGGTGCAGATACGATCTTTTGATCGCCCGTTATTGCATTTTAATGTCGCGGCAACCAAAAAAAACATAATTCTGGAATTTCGACTTTATTTTATCACTACGCCATTTAGCGATCAGGTTAATCCTTTTTCTTATTGATAGATCGAGCGATTCTGAACGCGGCAATACCAAATATGTGTATGTTTGATTTTTTTTATTTTATTTTGAATAGGGTGAAAGAGGAGGTGATTTGAACTTTCATATTTTTATTATTTTTTAAATATTTTTAAAAACATTTTTTTCACTTTTGGTATGATTCAATAGTCTCCATGGGAGACTAGAAGCTGCCATAACCCGATCGGCCCTGCTACATGCAGGCGATGAACAGATCGCCTCTATGTAGCAGAATTGTTGACTTGCTATGAGCGCTTACCACCAGGCGGAGCTCATAGCAATCTGGCACAGACAACCATAGCGGTCTCCAGGAGACCTCTGGTTGTCATGTCAACCCACCAGTGACCCGCGATCATGTGACGGGGGTCACGATGGGCGGATTTCCGCTGCGATTGCTGGAAGCGCATGTTAAATGCCGCTGTCAGAGTTTGAC
>VIAB01001816.1:176966-195730 GCA_009801035.1 Oophaga pumilio | reverse complement strand
ATGGCCTCTTCCTAGCAATCCTTTCCAGGCTGCGGTTATCGCTGTTGCTTGTGCACCTTTTTCTACCACACTTTAACTTCCACTCAACTTTCCATTAATCTGCTTGGATACAGCACTCTGTGAACAGCCGGCTTCTCTAGAAATGGCCTTTTGTGGCTTACCCTCCTTGTGGAGTGTGTCAGTGACTGCCTTCTGGACATCTGTCAGGTCAGCAGTCTTCCCCATGATTGTGGAGACTACTGAAACAGACTAAGGGACCTTTCTAAACGCTTAGGAAGCCTTTGCAGGTGTTTTTTGTTAATTATTCTAATTTACTGAGATAATGACTTTTGGGTTTTCATTGGCTGTAAGCCATAATCATCAACATTAACAGAAATTAACATTTGGAATAAATCACTCTGTGTGTAATGACTCTATAGAATATGAGTTTTACTTTTTGTATTGAAAAACTGAAATAAATTAGCTTTTAGATGATATTTTAATTTTGTGAGCAGCACCTGTATATTGGTGAAAAAAATGATGCCAAAAAGCTTGTATTGACATGCTGCAGATTTAGAAAATGCTGCAGGTCTCAAATACGATCAGGAAAATAAAACTAATCACGTGCAGGAGATTTTCTGAAATCTCATACCTTTCTTAGCATTTGCATTAAAAAATCCTAAAAAAAATGCTGCATGTGAACATAGCCTTAACCAGATAAGTGATGTTTTATTTGTTAAATACCTAACAGATAATGCGATTTGGGCTAACTGCGCATTGTTCAAATGGTAAGACTGTATGCAACCAATGCAAAATTGACCTTTTATTTTACTTATGGTGAAGAATCATTCTGATAGAAGGGATCATTTCTTTGATGAGGAATTAACTACCGAACATTAATCTTTGAGTTACAAACAGTTCTATTCTAGAATTTTTCAATCATTTCATATAAATAAGTGAATTATTACACGTCGGTGTTTAGTCTACAATTATTGGTGCTCTTTAGAAATGGTTCAGAAACCTAAACTAATGTAAAAAGGGGAAGAAAAAAAGATCAATAAAGTAAAAAAAGAGCCAGCCAGCATTTTTATTCAGTATCATCAAATACTATGGTGACATTACTATAAAACCGTTTTCACGATTGTATCCCTTTAAAGTAATTGTCTTCAAAGTTAATTAAGCTTAATTGTTGTGAATTATACAATGAAGAGGATTTTGAAAGAGCTCGAGACCAATGTCATCCTTTTAAATTTGGGCACCTAATTAAAACCCGGGACTTTCAGAGTAATAGGTCATCTCCGCAATGATAACCGAAAGAACTCAGATTGGTATCAACATCATATATGCAAAGTGCTGGGTGTGCATATATTACTAATTATACAGATAGCTTCAGGTCTTATTAATTGATTCATATATCATGTATCAGAACAAAAAGATTCGGCACCTTTTGTTTTTCGTCCTCCGTCATAGTTAACCTTTTGCAACTTATAAATCAGACTCCTCTTTGACCGTCTATCCCGTGACCGCTACACTCCACATGGGAATTGTACATATTGTACATGGTTTAGAATAAAAATAATCTCACCGGAGCATGAAACTAGATTTCAAACACATATGTATAATATGGGTGTTAATGGCATCCAGTTGACATTTTCGAACTTTGCGCACATAAATTGCTTCGTACCTTTGACTCAACATTGTTGAGTATCATGTACTAACTTCGTCATGTTCCAGCAATGGTATTCTCTGCCAGTCACTGCCAACCAAGTCTTCTTGGCAGCACTTGAAAAGGTGATGGATGGCTCATGAGTAGAGATGAGCGAATATTTCAATGTTTGGTTCGGATTACGATCGCAGAAATTGCAATATTCACCGATAAATTTGCCGAATATTCATCGAAGATAACCGAACGCCATTCACGTCAATAGGAGGCAAAAACAAACACATGCACAACACCTTATAATGGCCCCAAATTCTGCCAAAACACATCAAATGAGGGACAGACACCAGGAAAGTGGCCTCAATTCACCCACAGTACAGATTTTAGCATGGCACTGCAGTAATCAGCCAGGCATGAGGTATCGGTGTCTGGGACAGCATTTGCAGCTTTCAATTGAAGGTCACAGTAAGACGAGGTGGGTGAAGGATTGGTGTAGGGCCTTTTTGCTGGGAGCCCTGATACCACATAAAACACCTCTACCTGATTTTATGCTGAGACACACTCAGTCTAGAAAACTGATATTTGTGCCACCTACCATTGTCAGAAAAATTTAAGGATAGTAACACGGGTAGTTGAGTCCAAGGAAGTGGAGGCCTGACGGTGTCGGAGGACTACTGCTACAGGCAACACGCATTGTTCACATTTCCAAAAATTATTGGCAGACACCATTAAAGTGGCATCAATTTCACCACAGTAGAAATAGTATAATAGGGACCGATTAATAATAATCTTTGTTTTTATATAGCACTAACATATTCCGCAGTGCTTTATTTCGCTGTCCCCGATGCGGCTCACAATCTAACTTCCCTATCAGTATGTCTTTGGAGTGTGGGAGGAAACCGGAGTACCTAGAGGAAACCCACGCAAACACTGGGAGAACATACAAACTCCTTGCAGATGTTGTCCTTGATGGGATTTGAACCCAGGACTGCAGCGCTGCAAGGCTGCAATGCTAACCACTGAGCCACCGTGCTAACCACTGAGCCATAGTGCTGCCCACTACACCCAATAGAGCAGATGGACACCCAACCAGGAGTGTCCATCTTCTCCTTCTTCTACCTTATTCTTCTACTTCACCTTCTACTTCTCCTTGTTTTCCTTCTTCTTTTTCTTCTCCTTCTTCTCCTTCAACTTCTCCTTCTTCTCCTTCTTGTTTTCCTTCTCCTTCTTCTTTTTCTTCTTCTTCTCCTTCACCTTCTCCTTCTTCTCCTCCTTGTTCTCCTTCTCCTTCTTATTCTCCTTCACCTTCTCCACTTTCTTCTCCTTCTTCTCCTTCTCCTTCTTCTTATCCTTCTCCTTCTCCTCCTCCTCCTTCTTCTTCTCCTTCTTCTCGTTCTCCTTCTTATCCTTCTTCTTCTCCTTCTTCTTCTCCTTCTCCTTCTTATCCTTCTTCTCCTTCTTCTTCTCCTTCTCCTTCTTATCCTTCTTCTCCTCATCCTCCTCCTTCTTCTCCTCCTTATTCTTCTTCTCCTTCTTATTCTCCTTTACCTTCTCCACCTTCTTCTTCTTATCTTTCTCCTTCTCCTCCTCCTCCTTCTTCTTCTTATCCATCTCCTTCTTCTCCTCCTCCTACTTCTTTTTCTCCTTCTTCTTCTACCTTATTCTTCTACTTCACCTTCTCCTTCTCCTTGTTTTCCTTCTTCTTTTTCTTCTCCTTCTTCTCCTTCAACTTCTCCTTCTCCTTCTTGTTTTCCTTCTCCTTCTTTTTCTTCTTCTCCTTCACCTTCTCCTTCTTCTCCTTCTTGTTTTCCTTCTCCTTCTTCTTTTTCTTCTTCTTCTCCTTCACCTTCTCCTTCTTCTCCTCCTTCTTTTCCTTCTCTTTCTTCTTCTCCTTCATCTTCATCTTCTCCTCCTTCTTTGCATTCCTCCGATGCTACATAACCCAATTTCTTCCGTGACAAGTGAGACCTGTTACACATTTTGCATAGGGGCACAGGAGCATGCTTATGGGCAACAGTTTGAAGGGGTTGTCCACTTTCAGAATATCCCTGGCAGGATTGTTCAGCAGCATCACTTAAAACTGCAGTCCTGGGTCAGAAACATGGATGCGATCAATAAGGAATATTTTATGTCTTATAAAGTTAATACTAAATATCGTTCTTGTTTCTTTGTAGATGACCTCCCTTTGTATAGGGATTTTTTTTTAGATTTCCTGTTTCTTAATTTGCTTAGATACTGAACGCCCTGCCAATCACTCCTCTCTCTCACTATCTCCATGCAATTCACATTACGTGCCCACGGAGGTTTTTTTTTTCAATATCATTTTTGTGAAAATTATTATTGCTTTTAGTATTTGAAATATGCTTCAAACAGGATTGTAGATTTATTAAATTCTCTAAGAGCATTTATGTCTCGCATAAAACAATTGCTGAGTTATGTTTTATATCATTTTTAAATAAATTGAAGTCGTTTTGTCCCGGGATGAAGTGATTTCGAATTCATGGAAAGGATTTCTAGTGACTCACAGAGGCCTCTCTCAGCAGTGCCAAGAAAATCGAGACATCCGTGTCCTGACGTGCATATTGAAGAACTCTTTTTGGCAAATATTATATCTGTGTTGCAGAAGGTTGTTCCAGCCAATTATAAATTACCTCATTCAAAAATACGTCTTGTAGAAGAAGAGAAAGTTTGGCGAGAACTCTGGTCTTACAATTACAGCTACGTCATTTTTTTGAGCTTGCTACACAGATTTTTTTGGCAGGGGTTACTATTAGTTAATATTGCTTGTTTAAAGGGGAACATATTGTTAAAAGATACCGCGGTCGGTGGAAAAACATGTTTTATTATTTTACATCATGATTGACGAAGTAATTACAACCACAAAGGTTTTACACTTCATCATCAATTTTTACCGATCTACTTTTAATTTTGCTCACTTTTTTTTACAATAGGAATTATTACGTTTTAAATGGACAAATAAAACAAGAAAGCGAACGAGAGAATTGCAATAGTGGTACAAAAGGAGTGCTAGTATTCCTTCTTCCTCTTCTCCTTCTCATCCTTCTCCTTCTAATTATTCTCCTCCATCTTCTCCTTCTTCTCCTGCTTTTCCTTCTCCTTCTTCAAAATACGCAACATCAAAAACTCACCAAATAATCATTGTGGGTACGTAACATAATTGTTATTCAGCGTGCATGACCTTTCTTCTCCTTCATCTCGTCCTTTCTCCTTCTACTTTTCTTCTCCTTCTCCTCTTTTTTCTCCTCCTTCTTCTCCTTCTTATTCTCTTTCTTCTTCTTTTCCTTCTTTCTCACCTTCTTCTCCTTCACCTTCTTCTTCTTCTTCTCCTCCTTCTACTTCGTCTTCTCCTTCTACTTCTTTTCCTTCTCTTTCTTCTTCTTCTACTTCTCGAAAATATGCAGCATCAAAAACTCACCAAATAATCATTGTGGGTACGTAGCCTAATTGTTATTCAGCGTGCATGACCTTTCTTCTTCTTCTCCTTCTACTTTTCCTTCTCCTTCTTCTACTTTTCCATCTCCTTCACTTTTTTTTCTCCTTCTTTCTTCTTCTTTTCGTTCTTTTTCGTTCTTTTTCTTCACCTTCTCCCTCTTATTCTTCTACTTTTCCTTCTTCTTTCTTCTTCTTTTCCATCTTCTTCTTCAACTTCTTCTCCCTCTTCTTCTTCGCCTTCACTTTCTCCTCCTTCTTCTAATTCTTCTTTTCCTTCTCCTCCTTCTTCTTCTTCTACTTCTCGAAAATATGCAGCTTCAAAAACTCACAAAATAATCATTGTGGGTATGTAGCCTAATTGTTATTCAGCGTGCATGACCTGATTTTTGTAGCTACCTTTTTCAATTTTGTGTGTTGCTAAAAAATTGGCAATAAACTCATATAGTGGCTTGTCTTAGCTGAAAACAAAATGATTGAGCATGTTGACATCCAGCAGCCCAATCCTTCTTTCTTCTGACATCTCCCTTTGGTGAAAGTGTCAGGATAATGTCATACACAATGGGTGTGCGTTACCAACCAAAGGCATAACCATAAGTAGTGCAGAAGTTGAGGCCAAACCTAGACTTTGTAGGCTCAGTCCCTTTCGACGAGCCTTCCATGCACATTGAATTACCACCGATTGGCAAATCGGCAGTCAAAGAATATCATTGGTGTGATTAGCTGATGTCCTGGTTACACAAGACAATGTGCTGTCGATAACGATGATTTCACAGCTGGCATGAGCAATCCAATGACCCAACGAATGAGTGGTTTACTCATTTGACGGGCAATTGCCAGCATGTTTACATTTGTGAAAATAGGTGGTGGAGTCTTCCAAAGAACGCTCATTCCAGATTGTCCGTTCTTATAAATTGACCTTCACAGGGCCAAAATTCCCTTCTCCCTGGTTTAAAGACACCAGCACTATTCATTCCTCCGACTTTCATACTGATAGGTCAATTGGCCTTCCATGAATTTGGTCTTGGTGTCTGAGATCTGAGAAATTAGAGATACAGATGTTAATGGTTGGAAAGAAGGAATATGTTTCTGCTAGATAAGCAACATAAAAACAGAAATAAAATGCCTCACCCTGATCATCGGAACAACTGAAAGCGAATTGTCGGAGGTCATAATTTGCAGAGCTCAGGTGATTTTTCTGGTTGAACCAGTGGAGAATCTTCTATTTCCTCCATAAGCCGACATGAGTCCAGAGTAGGAGAGACATCTCTCCATTAAAAACCGGCATGGTTTCTTTCTGCCTTGTTAAGAGGATAGACCTGAGAGAGGAGGGGGCAAACCGGAGCGCTCAAGCAGAGGTAAATATTCAGCATATGTATGTGCAGTTGGAAAATCATTGTCTTGCAGAGAATTTACAAAATTGGTCCCTAATGGCATGAGCTTTTTGTCAAACAGACTTGATTATAAGTCTGGGATCACAATGCAACACCTTCAGAGTGGATGAGAGGAATAGATAACTAACCTGGCATCGCTATGTCCTTATTCCAGCGCCACGGACTCCTGTATAAATAGGGTTATATCTTCTAGATGACACATAAAATTTACCAAACTGAAAGTCCTAATATAATGAACTGTGCAGAATTTTCTTCTTATAGGCTAAGTTTTTATTTTTTACCTAAATTTGTGCAAACCAAATCAATGAGAAAACATATTAGATTTACTTTATTATAAAAAAAGAGTTTTGTCATTAAAAAAAAGTCTTTGATGATGGAATTTCTCCTGCATATTGGTTTAGAAAACCCATTCATATACACCTTTTTACTGAAATTGGAAATTATAGAGGGGGTTCAAGAACTTCATTAGTCAGGAGAGCGGCTACAAAGAGTGTCCTCTGCTCCTGTGGAGTTTGTACTTGGTGCATTATACAGACAGTTAAAAGGTTTCAAATTCAACTGTGTTATACTTCATTTGACCTGCGGAGGCAGTGTAGGGAAATGTAATACTTGTTATTGGGTTCCCTGACTCTTTTCAGCTGATCACTCAAGGTCACAGCAACATTTATTTAGTTCATTGTTGGGGGTTCTGTATAACAAAATAAGATTGTCCAAAGCTAACTTACCAGCTGTGAGCATTGCACAAGGTCCAGGATCAGACTACACAGGGTTTTTTTGTAGTCTGTTACCATGAAGGAACAGAAGTCTAAATGAGAGCTGAAAACCTAAAACTATGTATTTATACTAACTATTATGTACACAATGTCTATCATCTTAAAAGCAATTGAATTGTGACTCTTTAAAGGGAATCTGTCTTCAGGTTGTTTTATGTAATCTGACAGCAGCATGATGTAGGGGCAGAAACCCTGATTCCAGTGATGTATCACTTAATTTACTGGGTGCAGCAATTGTGGCAGTATCACAGTTTTCTCTGATGCAGATCTAGCAGAGCTCGGAATGCTTAGCTGTGTATAATCCCGCCCACACCTCTGAATGTATGGGAACCTGTCAGCTGAAAAAATGCCATTAACATGCAGATATGCAGTTAACATGCCCCGGTCTTGCACTCAGATGCACGCTGAACATGTCCAGGTCTTGCACTCAGACGCACGCTGACGGGAGAAAATGAACTTTATTCTCTCCGGCAGTATTTGGGTTCCAGTCATAGGGGAGGTGCCGGTCACCGCTCTGTGTATTATGAGCGGTAGCTGTAACCGCGCCCCTGGCACTGACTGATAGTGGCTCAGCATTACACCCAGCTGTCAGTCAGTGCTGGGGGCGTGGATACAGACACTTCTCACCATGCATAGAGCGCCCCTATGACTGGAACCTGGAACCTGGGGGAAATAATGCTTTTTTCCTCCTCCCAGCAGCGTGTGTAAGTGCCTGCACCAGGCAGGTTCACGACGCTATTAACAAGCAGATTAACCCCATATCTGCAGTTTGATAGTGTTTTTTTTCAGGTGACAGGTTCCCTTTAATCCCTTTCCGACGTTGGGCGTAAATTTACACTGATTTCGAACTCCCTCCCTTTCATGTGGGATCTAGCGGTGAGCCCATGTCTTTCCTGGGACATGCCAGCTGTTCTGAACAGCTGACATGTGCTCGGAATAGCAGCGGGTGGAATTATGATCCACCCATGGCTATTAACCCATTAAATGCCACTGACAGCGGCATTTAACTCACGCTTCCGGCAATCGGGCTGGAAACCCACCCACCAGTGACCTCCATCATGTGATCGCAGGTCACAGGGTGGGTTGGCATGACAACCCGAAGTTTCCTGGAGACCTCTATGGTTGTCACTGCCGGCTTGCTGTGAGCGCCACCCGGTGGTCGTGTGGTTAGGCGGGGAAGGGGCTGTTTCACAAGTCTCGGAATCCCCAAGGCTTGCGGGACAAACCTCTGTGACTAACACTTCCTCCACTGTTTCTGCCTCCTCCACCTCCTCTAGGGCCTCCACCTGTGACCTCAACCTCTCCCTTAATTAAACACGCATTCCAACTATTCAGAGAGAATCCCCCACCTCCATACTGCGCAGCCAGGGCTCATCTTAATAAGTCAGGGTTTAAATTAATATGTCTTGGAGATTACAGTCACACAGCTCAAGAGTTGTGGACAGCTATCCAATGACTGTCTTCACTAAATCTCGAGTCAGGGAAGGCTGTGTGGGATAACGGTGCAAAGCTGGTGGCAACCTCACACACATGCCTTGCATGGCTCACGTCCTCAACCTGGTGGTAGAGCAATTTCTCCACCACTATCCCGGCCTGGATGCGCTGCTGCAGAAAGCACGGTCGCTGTGTGCTTACTTCCGGCGTTCGCACCCCGCGGGTCATAGACTTGATCGCTACTTAGTGGAATTCCACTCTGTACATGTTGCAGCAATTGTGGCAGCAATGATGAACCCTGGTGCAGTATGTCATTTTGCATAGCATGGGCAAATGCAGTGTCGATGTGGTTCAAATCACGCTTGAGGTGTGGGCAGTAATCAAGGACCTCTACACCCTTCTGAACAGTTTTGAAATGGCTACTAAGATGGTTAGCTCTGATAATGCTGTCATCAGCATCACTATTCCAGTCATCTACATGCTGGAGCATACTTTGAATAGTCAGCTGGAGGAGGTGGTGGTCCCAGAGGAAGAGGAGGAAGCAGAAGAGGATGTGGAAGAGATAACAATATCTCTAAGTTCCGAACTGTCATAGCACAGGTGGGTGCCTTGGAAGTGTGGATTACAGTGATTGTGGAGTGGCTCATGGTACCAGACAAACTGTTAGTAAAGGTGCAGGAGCCGAGGAACAAATGGAGGAGGATGAGGAGGACGAGTTGATGGGCGTGCGACAGTCAAGAGATGAAGCTGATAATGATCCCCTCTCTGTTGTCTGTGTTTGGCGAGAGTAAGCAAGCTTGAGTGTTACCCCGACACCAACACATCATGGACTTGGACGTCAAGGAAGCGCCTGACACATGAGTGCCTTATTGCTGCGCTATCTGCAACATGATGCCCATATTATTAGGATTAGAAATCATGCTGACTCCTGGGATGCCACTCTGTTAGATCCTTGGTACAAGAGTAAATTTTGCCAGATGCATCCCCCCTGGAAAGGGACTCACGCATGCTGGAGTATCGAAATATGTTTGTAGACAATCTTAACAGTGGTTTTCCCCAAGACACCAGTGAACCGCACAGTGTGCATCGCAGCTCTAGACTTCCAATCCAATCCAAAAACATTAGCAGCAGCAGTGTAAGTGGCAGAAACAATTTCTGTGAGTCGTTTCACACATTTCTTAGACAAGCCTGTGCAACAGCAGAACAGAGTACAAGTCTGACACATAGTGAACAACTGGAGAGGATGGTGCAGGAGTATCTCAAGCTCAATATCAATGCCATCAGGAGGGGTTTGGACCCTTTTGCATTTTGGTCTTCAATAATGGAAGAGTTGCCTGAGCTCGCCTGTCATGCCTTGAAGGTTTTGTCATGCCCGGCAGACAGCCTTCTCTCAGAACGTGTCTTCAGCGCTGCTGGTGGTGTCCTGATGGATAAGCACATCCAGCTGTCCCTGAAAGTGTAGACAGCTTCATCAAGATGAACAAGTCATGGATCTCCAATGACTTTTGTACCCCAGTTGCAGACTGGGCAGACTAGGCAATGGTGTAGTTTTTAGTGTGTTGCATTGATCCCGCATTATTGCATTCTGTGACACCTTTGTCATGGCTACTGTTGCTGATATTACTAACAATTTTTTGAAATGTGGACACTTCAAGTTGGGTCTCCATTTGGTGGGTTGCCTGTAATGGAAGGGGAGTCAGAGCCCCATTATACTATTTCTATTGTGGGTCAATTGATGCCACTTTTCCTGGTTTCTGCCCCTAATATTTGGAAATGTTTGGACACCAAGTTGGGTCTCTTTCATGTGTGTTGCCTGTAGCAGTAGGCCTCCCAGACAGGCAGACCTGCACTTAATTTCAGTCAATACCTGTGTTACTATCCTTAAATGTTTCTAACAATAGTAGTCTTCGAGCACAGCAGGCCTCCACCTTTCCTGCACCTACCTCTTAATTTGAGCTTAAATTCAAAGTTTTAAATGCAGGCTCAGACCCTGTATCATGCATGGCCCATGCCTGACTGCTCCTGTGCCATTATAAAATTTCTACTGCGGGTCAATTTCTGCCACTTTTCCTGGTGTCTGCCTTTAATTTGTGCTGTTTTGGCAGCTTTTGAGCCCTCTTGAAGGTGTTGTCTATGCACTTGGTTTTGCCTCCCATTGAATTCAATGGGTTTGGTTATTTTTTACTAACTGTTTGGCGAACTGTTCTACGAACATCGGGAAGTTTGCCGATCCGAACCGAACCAAACATTGAAAGGTTCGCTCATCTCTAGCTGCGACCACCAATGGTAATGATACCACCAATGATAATAACAGTGAGATGACTGCTGAGAAGTGATCTCTACAAGAAAAGCAAGTGCCAGCTTATTATTAGTTTCGGTGACCAAAATGAAAGCTGCAAGATCTCAGGTTTTCCTTTAAATATAGATAGAAGACATGGAACATAAAAAAATTAACAATTTGTTTTGTTTTGTTAACATGATATAACATAAAAACATGATTTTAACAATAGGTCATTTTCTGAAAACACAATTACCTCAAATAGAAAATAAGCAATTTTTTAGCACATTTCTCTCATCAGGGTCACTGACCCTCTACCCCACCGAACCGCTCCAATCACCCACCCCTTCTTAGCCATAGGAACCTTACATTTAGCTGTCCTTTATATGGTGCCGCATCTCTTATCTAATTAATGTCAACATTAAAGTCAACAAGAATCAGATGGACCAGAGTCATTCATTATCTCCTCGTACTTTCCACCAGGGTTATGATATTATGCTGCAGTAGTATAGCGTGCTCCAGTAATATGGTCATCGCTGGTAGTAAAGTTTAGCTCCCATCTGTAGACATGAGGCTTATTTTGTACAAGATGTCATCCTTCTTAGGTCCGGTAATTAGTCATAAGAACATAACAGATACTGAACGCTGTGGTATAATGCAGCAAGACAAATTACAGCAGCTCTCGTAGCCTTTGAAATGTCTTGGAGGCTCGGAGTCACTTGTAGCTCGGCCATTGTAGAAGTGTGTATTCAATTCAGAGTGCAAAATGAAAATTCAGCCTCAAACATAAGGAAAAAGAAAAGCCAAATTGGTGAACAATTGTTTACGAGTCCAACCTTACAGAATGTTCTATGAACAGCAGAGAAATGCATTGCGGGATGCATGTGCACGGATAAGCATGTAAAGAAGACCTTTTATCCTGTGCTTCTGCAGAAGACACTATAACTATTTGTCTTAAAAAAGGTTTACACGCAGCATGCACCACATGCTAATTAACCCTGAAGGTTCATAGGGGCGGTGCCTCTTTCCTGAAGAGTCACGCAATCCACCACTTTCTGGCTTGTTTGCTCCTTTCTGGTCAGGATACGTCATCACAAGCCAGTTCTGATGGTGTCAAGCTCTTGCACAATCAAGCGAGCTATAGACCTTTGCTTCACCTCTGCACTGCGCATGCGCCACATGCCAGCTGAGCTGTATTCTGATGGCATATCCTGACCAGAGAGGTTTAATTAAGGCACAAAGTAGTCATCCAGAGTGACTCTCCTGGAGAGTAGCACCACGTCTGTGACTCTTCCCCGCTGATGGGAATGTGGACAGCACTAAACACCCTGCAGTACTAAGCAAAGGGGACACATGACTGTAGGAAGAGGGGGCCCTCAACTCCTGGAGTTTTTATTACCTATATTTGTATTGATTGTATTAGGCAGGGTGTTTCCCATTTTAGAAACAGAAGTCCGTTTGTTTGCCTCATTTTTAATTACTGTTGGGAGGGAAGAGTCTCTTCCTCTTCGTTCTACCAGAAGATATGGCAGAAACGTTTCCCGCTCACCTGCCCCCTTCTCTTTGTTTCACTGTCAAATTGTATATTTGGTATATTACTAGACTGCTTACCTTGTTTAGGTTAATTTGAGGTATCACTGCATCCTATATTTGAAACCTTCCTTTCTACATGTGATCACATAATTAAAAAATAAATGTAAATGTTGATTGACATTTTTGGCATCGACCTTCTAAGTCCAAGGGAGGGCAATGCTCTAGTCATGGTTCCCTTGAGGTTTCCTCCACAGGGTTTTTTTTCCTTTCCTGATTGCTGAATGATGACTCTTTGCAAGTTGGGGGTTTTGTGCCATTTCTTACGGATTTTAGACCGGTTTTATAAAAAATAAATAAAAAGTCAGAATGAAAGGCAATTTAAATCATATCAGACTGGCCTATTATTGTCATGCCTGTAATATTGTGGTTGGGGAGTCAGGTGGAAGTGGGCGTCAAGGTATGGTGCGCTAATTTTAATTACTAGAAGCACAATGTGGTGAATAGGAGGAGCTTTGGAAGGAAGTGATGATGGGAACATCATCCAGGGGCGGCTTAGCTGTTAAGCACAGGAATGAAGCTCTTTGGTAGGGTCATTGGAGCCCTTGAAGTGGACTAGCTTTGTTACTGTGGCAAGTTAGAGCGTGACGCCCCTAGATTGCTGGCTGCCGGTTGCTGTATGGCAGGCAGCTCGGGGATCTCACGGTATTCATGAATCTAAGAATATATTTGCCCAGCATTTCACTTGTCTCATACTATACTCATGTTATTTTAAATAAAAGCTGTGGCCTTTTGATATCAGAATAACGTGTTGTGTATTTTATAGTATTGGGTCACGTGCTTATAAATGAGGGTCCATCCAATATCCAGAAGTCATGTATATTCTAGTCTATGCTATCATTTATGATCAATGGATACCCAACCTGGGATTCTGATTCTGTGAGATAAGGGGTTTCAGTTCTGGCAAAGCCCTTTGTCTCCTTTACACATCTACTTCACACAAGTGAATAAAGCCAACTGCAGTTCCCCACATAGAGCGCCGCTGTGCAGGGATAATTAAGAGGTCGCAGCCCTTACACCAGCATGGAGTGTTAGGGCTGGCGGGACGCACCAAATAAATATAAATAATAGGTGCGTTCGCAGCCCGGGGTCCACCGTGCAGGCAGAGCCTGCTGCTAGTAAGATGGCGGTATAAGCAAACTCTGTTACTTCACAGAGTCGCGAACATAGATGCTGCGGCACTATATGGCGGTATAAGCGAACTCTGTTACACCACAGAGTTGCTGAGGTAGAGACGCAGAGATAGAGACTGTGTCCTGTTAACACCAAAAGGATACACAGATAACTGCTGTGCTGATAGCAGTCCGTGATCATGCAGACAGCAACGCAATCAAGCAATCTCCTCACCGGAGAAGCCAGTATTCTAGGGGCTTATTTCAGCCAGGCCCTGAACATGTGGATACAAATCTCCTCACCAGAGGTGCAGGTATTCTAGGGGCTTATTTCAGCCGAGCCCTAACCACATGCGTGCATGATCACACTGGCGCAAAGCACATAATGCAATTGATACTAGCGCGCAGCCGAGTGGCCATGCACACCTTTTATAGCAGCAGCTACAGGACCTTCCAGAACACAAGCAATTTCAGGACCTTCCTGGTGGACAAATGGGAGCTGCTGCAGTACCTGAGCATGTGACCCCTGATCTCCAATGAGAGATCTTACCCTGGGCATGCTCAGAAGGGGAAACGCAGGACTTAGTCCTAAAGACGTCTGCTCGCCGCTTACTGGCTACAGTAGCAGAACCTGGAGAGGCAGCAGTAATCCTCTGCACAATGTTAGACTGGGCGAGACACTGGGACCAACGTCTCTGCTGAGCAGAGTCCACTGCGGCTGGAGACGGATGGGAGACAGCAGCAGGGATGGTTCGAGATTCCCCTTGTGCAGAAGCGGGAACTCGAGCCCTAACATGGAGTCTCCATCATTTTCAGAATCGTTGAGAGTCCCCACTGATCGTAAAGTTATCAAGTGGTAAAGTAAAGCTGGTGATCTACTCTGCTGGTGCTGTAATTCCAATGTTAATCCATAAGACAGTATATATGAAGGTCAGGGTGGTTTTTAATCTTTATGCATTTTGACATTAACAAACATCTTCCTCAGGAGAACCAGAACAATCCAACTCTTGTGGTTTTCCTAAGGAAGAAGTTTGTTAATTTCGAAACGCGTTGATATTGAAAAACCACCCTGATCATCCTCTATACTGTCTTCTGGATTTTCATTGATTTTAAAACCCTTGTTCTTTGTTGTGAGTCACACAACCTCACTAGGAGCGCAGTTACAGTACCTTAATTCTTATACCCTAGTGTTCATCATTCTCGATCATAAAGTTATGGCATATCCAAGAGATTTATGACTACATGCCATCACTTATTGGAAAATGTGACAACCACATTAATTTAGAATTGACAGGATTTTCTCATTAAAATTACCATTTAATAGTAAAAAATGTGATCTATGAGTTTTTCTAGTTTTACACTTTAATTATACAGAAACTGTAGAGTTAATATTGCAAATAAGTTATTAATGTAGGACCGATAGACACAGTGCACTCTCGTTGGATGGATATGTGAGCTCGTAACCAACATGGCCGTCTCCCTCGTAGATGCAGGCACGCGATGTTCTTGTGATTAGCCAGAAGCTGTAGAAATCCTTCTCATCAGCACACTGTCTCATCGTAACACCTGTGTAGTATCTGTAGGGGAAGGGGATGAGATCCAAAAGGACAAAGAAGTCTAAGATAATATATCCTCTCAGCAGACATGTGGCAGGGCTTCGGTCGATCCACATATGCCAACACAACTGTGCAAGGACACTGCCAGGGAACCAGATGCCATCTTGGAATGAGTTCCATCCTAATAGCCCCGTGACTGCCCACATAGTGTGGGAGGAAAGTTCTGAGTTCAGACAAAATAAATGATCAGGACAAAAGCTGCAGAAAACTCTCAGAATTAATAACGATTCCTGCATCGCTTTCTATGGAGGAAAGGGACACATTCCGGAACCAATAATGTATGCATGAATGAACTATTGCCGAGGTGGACATTTTTGGAACAAAAATGGCAAAAAATCAGTAAGGACTGAGGTACAGTTCGAAACATGTAGGATAAGCGCTTATATTTATTCTTTTTTTCTATGCTACTGAGAATATTCTGTGTTATTCAATTCTACAATGAATATTTGCAATTTTTTATCCAAAAAACGTCTGGATATCTTTATCTTTCGATATTGCTACCATCGAGCAGCAGCGCTTTTTCATCTGAGCCAAGGATTTGTTGGCTGTTTCGATGTGGATGAGCTGGATCACACTTTTTTCTTCTTCAGGAGTTGATTTTGACCTTATCCTTTTGATGGTGGAAAGTTTAAGGATTTATCAGACTGGGAGGTGTAATGAATTATAGTCCAGCTGGATCAAACATTTTTCAATACATTTCAATCGATCTCCTGGCAGGGCGTTTGTTTTGTTTTCTTTGACCCCTTGACCCTTTGACCTTGGATGTATTTTGGCCCTTCCTTGTGCTCTTTTAACTAATGGAGTCGATCTCGTCCTTGCCTGCAGCTCTAGATGAATATTCTGTTTTTTTTTCCCTCAACTTCCTAGTAATGTGGTTTCTCATATTCGTTTTTTCTGCCCCTTCACCCCTGACGCTTAGATCTTGGAAGAATTTTTGGCCTTTATGGCACTGGTTTATCTAAGGATCTCTCTATTTCTTTCTCTAAGTTAAATGTCGGTCTGTTTTCTTGAAACTTTGTAGTGTATTTTGTTGCCCATCTGTGCATTTTTAGCATCTTTTTCACTTTTGACCTTGAGCTGTTTTGAACCTTCTTTGTGCTGACTCACTTGGTTCTTCAGGTTTGATAATTCATTTTATCTTATGATGATTTTCTCTTTCTTGACTTGAGCTCTTGACAACGTATCAAACTGTTTTCCTTCTTGAACTTCCTACTATATTTTATTTCCTTTATAGATTTTTTTTTTACTTTTTGTCATTTTAACTTTTGAAGTATTGTAGACCTTAGAGACCTAATTTGAAGCCCTGAGCTCCAGGACAAATATCTGTAACAGGAACCCTCAACTATTGTGTGCCATTTGTAATACTGGTGTCTTCTCATTTGCCAGATGTTCCCTTAGTCCTATGACTGTCCCTAGCTCCAAGTCCCAGGTGCATCTGTCACCTCTGCAACCCCCATAACTGCACCCTCAGATTATTGTGCTAGTTGAGTTTATTCCATGATTACCTGACTCCTGACTCTTTGACACGTCAGTCATGGTATTCTCAATGTATGGTCTTTCTGGTTTCCATCTTGTGCTACTTGCCATTTAGAAGTTTTTTCGATGGCCCTAAATCTGTCAAGTTCTGCTGATAATGAGCCTCCTGAAAGAACAGAAAGTACAAGTCTAATATAAAGCTAGTGGTCAGTAGGAAATTACAAAATTACTTTTTTTTAATGAAAATCCTGATATGAAAAAAAACTATTTTTTTTAATACCTGTAACTCAAAAATCAGATTTAAATAATAGGTAATTTTTTATGACAAATTCCCTTAAAGTTGGCATGCAAGTACTATGAGAATTGTCTTTAATTTACAAAATACTTACACCTTTGTGTTCACAGTTCTGTCCTGTCTCCATGGTAACAGACTACAAACAAATATTATGTAGTCTTATCCTGCAATCATGTATTAGAGGCTTCACTTTGTGAGTATTGTGGGTTTTCAAGAAGAAAGGGAGATAGGAGTAAAGAACACAAGTCTCGATATCTGACTACGGGGATTGTTGGTGGTCTGTTACCATGAAGACATTTATATTTGCATGAAAGCTGTATACAATAAATGGAGAACGATGGTAGAAAAAATTAGGATCAAAACTGTTTATTATTTTGAAACGATCAAAGCAACATCCCTTCGTAGTGATGGTACAGGAGTTAATATCTAATACAATCCACACCTACGTTACAAATAGGACATTAGCGCCCAGCAATCATACAATTTGGTCAACATAATGTGCAATCCTGTGGATTTCTCTGTTTTTAATTAACTTTCAGAAGTCTTTGTATCGTGGGAAATCCAGTAATAAATCCATGAATTCCTCACTTTTAGTGATGATGTAAAGTAGGCCAGTGTATAAATCAGAGATCTGTACCGGGAGATCACACATTACTGTGATGAGGGGCTTTTCCCTTGGACCTCTCCTGAAAAATATATCTATGAGCACACATGTATGAAGCACACATACATTAAGTATGGAGGTGAACGGAAACTTTTTGGAAATTGTAAGAAAGAGCTAAAAGAAGATTGATAGATATATGACCCCAGGCAGTGAAGATACTAGGCCTTCTTTAAAAGGGTGGTCCGAAACACAAATTAATTTTCATCCTAAATGCCTATCTATTTAATGGCATAATCTGATCTATTTCCTAATATGAGAGAGGAGATATTGTATTCACCACTAGAGATGAGCGAATTTTTCAATATTCGGTTCGGATTACGATCGCCGTACTTGCAATATTCGCCGAACATAGCCGTACGCCATTGGAGTCAGTCGGAATACAGATGAGCAAATATGTTCGGAAAAGATCATCAAACATAAATTTAACACGAATGTGGTACAAATATGGAACGAATATGGCACATTCGGATTCGCCGATCGTTTTCTGAACATATTCGCTCATCTCTACTCACCACCCCTTGCAGTCCAGTGCTGGAGGTTGAAAATCCGTGTGGTGGGTGCTGGTCCCGCTGGTGAAGTTCAGCCAAGTAATAAAAAAAAATCAGCACAATCATGCCACATTTAGGTGAAATAGGGGTGTGAGCCACATCAAGAGCCCTCTCCCCACCCGAATAGTAACATCCAATTCCTGCCTTGTCCACAGTAATGAGACCTCTATCTCACAGTATCATCCCATCTCCAGTTTAGCATTACTTCATTTATCTCTCCAATTCCCAGTGCTAGTATATGTGCATCCAGATCTGGAGATAAGTCACCATCTGGAGACCTGCTCTTCAAAGTTGTTTGCTAGGCCTGGTGCTAATGCACCAAGCTGGAAGATGGTGGTGAGCCACGTGTGGCTCCTCAGCTACAGGTTATGGATGCCTGGTATAGATTCATCCACAACAGACATTTATGACCCTCACGTCTCATAGTAATATCTACTATGTGGCAGAAGTAGATGTAACAACCCTGCTGGCATCACTGCATGGCCTCCCATTCCC
>VIAB01001816.1:155416-166997 GCA_009801035.1 Oophaga pumilio | reverse complement strand
TTTCTGAAGGACAGCATTTGACGACAAGCTTGGAATCCAACCAACGACGGCACCTCCTTAAACTTTCTGTTGTCTCCCATGTTTGCGTGGATTTCCTACGGGTTGTCCGTTTTCCTCCCACACGCCGAAAACACACATGTAGGCCAATTTGGACCACTTAGGTCAGATTTTGAACCCTAATGGAGACATGTAGAGGTGACAATCTCTGTACGGCGCTGCTCAATGTGTTGGTTGGATAGATGTTAATATAAAAAATAATTTAACTTTTTTTTAATATGTTTTAATGGACAGGAGAGCGGGAGAGATCCTACGTCCATATACATGACACTTCAGTGCGTCCAGAGGAACGACAGGAAGGAGTTACACTTACTAGGCGGCTTCTTTTTTTTTCTCCTCTCATAGTTTTGAAATTCAAATTGAATGCAATTTTCAGCTCATTTGAGCCAGAATATACAGTTGCCGAGCTTCAGTGGCTCTTAAATTCGAACTCACAGGAGAAAACAGATATCATCTGTCGCACCGGGCAGGAAGGAGGAGGAGATTGGGAGCTGTTCCTTGCAGGAGCTGTGGCTGAGGCTATCACACAGCAAGCGCATGGAGCTTGTCATTCCTAAAATAATTTGATAATCAATGGGATCTTGGAATGTTCCACAACTAAAGTGGAGTCTGGACAGAAAAGTCCGGTGCCGAACTGTGAATACTACTGATGGAGATTGAAGTATACTAGGGTTCTTTAGTCTTGAGTCTTGACGCTATTATACTGTATATGGCTCAAACAGGTACAATGGGGCAAATTTACTAGTCCTGTTCAAGATTTAGTCACTGTATTCTGGGGTAAAATGTGCCAAATTTATAACAGGAGCTCATGTTGGATGATACATATCGTGCAACCTCTTGGTTGGGTTTTACTTTTTATCTCGAAATTTTGGTCAAATTTGCATTTTGAGCCCCTATATTTACAAGTTGCGCTCCTTTGAGGAATGAGCTGGGGTCTAAAATGCATTAATAGGTCTTAAATTTGAAGAAACATTGGAGGAGATTTATAAAAAGTGATGTTTTGTGCGCCACTTTTAGACAAAAATTTACTTGAGCCAGTTTTGTGATAGGGAAAAAGTAGCAAATTTGATGTACGATTGTATATAGAATTTTTTTTTTTTACTCTTTTCTGCCACTCACGGCACTTTTCTGCAAAGTGGGAGGAAATTTGCATGAGGGATGGGACATCCCGAAACCAAAACCTCCCGAATACTTGAAGATTTGACTTTCTGGCACAAGGACAGGCAAATGATGTCATAAGTTTATTAGGAGAGACCTATATCTCTTAATAAATTTACACTAATTTAATCCAGGGGACTTTGGTTCAACATCGGCGCATGAAACACAAGTTTACATAAATTTTCCCTTTAATTTCAAGCTAGCCAGTCCATATACCAGAAAATCAAATCTTCTGAAGATCAACAGCTGGCGTAGATTTGAGCTGTAGTTAAAGAGTAAATTATAGGAAATGTGTAGGGTCTATAGAGGGAAGACCCCCATCACTAAGCTTCACCCACTTTTTATCCAGAGGTGTAACCTAAAGCTCTTGCGTCCCAATGGTAATTAAGAGGATTTTTTGGGTTTTGGATAAACCCATCTAGGCTACATTTTGTATTAAAGAGCAAAGTTTTGCTTACTGATCGGGTCCGTCATTGAGTCTCCGCCACTGCGCCTGGTGTCTGTTATTGTCTGCAGTGCTGATGTAAGTTGAGAGGTGGAGATTCAGCACTAAACCTGGGAATTAAAGAATAGTTGTTCTTTTTTTTGACAAACTGAAACCAGGAGGGAGAGGGATTTTCAAAGCCGAAAAATCCCCTCAAGCATCCTGTCCCCCCTTCTAGTAACCCATTTATAATTCTGGTGCTTTAGTTTTTGGTACTGGGACCGATAAGCATCTCTCACAGTTCTTGGGTGTAACTACAGCTTCTACTACACCTTGAGCTATGTCCCGGTCTGCTTCAATTCCTCCTTGTTTTCAAGATCTCTGCTTGCCGTCATCGAGAAACCTTTTTCATAGTTTGCTTCCACGGGGTAAAGCTCTTCTGGTAATGTGAATGATATACATGTGCACGGCTCGTCACAGTACAGTTATCAGAGCTGTGTCTCATAACGAGCCGTGCACTTGTGTATCCTTCACATCATCAGGACAGAGTTTTATCCAATTCATGAAAATAATACAGGTTCCCATTAAAGGGAATCTGTCAGCAGGTTATTATATGTAATCTGAGAGCAGCATGATGTAGCAACAGAAAGCCTGATTCACTTACTGGGCTGCTTGGTGCGGTTTTGATAGAATCCCTGTTATCTCTGTTGTAAATGTAGCAGAGCTCAGAATCCTGAGCTGTGTACAACCCTGTCCACACCTCTGATTGGCAGTCTCCTGTGTACATTAAAAATGTGACGCTAGTCACTACTCACGGACAAGCCGCGAGGCTAGGTAGTCAAGATGTCCGAGGTCAAAAGCCAGGAGGATAAGTCATAGACAGAGGGATGAGACAAAGGCATAGTCAGGTCATAGTCTGAGGTCAGAATTCCAAGAAGGATGGTCAAGGCAAGTCCAAGGTTGAGCATCAAAGATCAGAATACAAAACTAGGAGCACAGAGCAAACACCTCTTTGAGCAAAGCTACAATTTCCAACATTCTAAGGCAGAGAGCTTGGTTAAATAGCCAGACAATTACTCTGAACAGGAGACACAGGAATAAAGCCCCGGCACATCCTGGTTCTGATTGGACTGCTAAGCTGTCACTCAAGACACTGACAGCTAAGCACGTCTAAGCATCCAGTTGGACAGCTGAACTGTCAATCACAACACTGACAGCTCAGCACGCCCTTGTCCTAGATTGAATGGCAGAACTGTCATTCACTACAACTAGACACACTGATAGGAGGAATCGTGACAGTAAGGAGGCTACCAATCAGTGGTGTGGGCGGGGTTACACAGATTAGCTGGACTGTCTGGCACATGACATCTAGTCCTCTAGTGATAATCTCCTGCTGATAAAACACTGATAGTATTGAGACTACAGCAAGCTGCTGAGCAAGTGCTCATTACAGTGCACATTTAATAGCAAAAGCCTGCTAGCAGAGTCCCTTTAAGTGAAGTTAATAAATAGTTTTATGCACAATTTAACTTCTTCCACCACGGCATCAGAAGAGTATGTATCATGCTTCAGAAATCCACATCTATCACCCAATTGCCACAATTATGGCTTGAGAAGATCTGGCTGGCCATATACAGTATATCACAAAAGTGAGTACACCTCTCACATTTTTGTAAATATTTTATTACATCTTTTTGTGGGGAAACACTGAAGATATGACGCTTTGATACATTGTAAAGTAGTCAGTGTACAGCTTGTATAGCAGGGTAATTTTGGTGTTCCCTCTAAATAACTAAACACACTCCATTAATGTCTAAACCGCTGGCAAATAAAGTGAGTACACCCCTAAGTAAAAATGGCCAAACTGTGCCAAATTAGCCATTTTCCCTCCCCGGTGTCATGTGACTCATTAGTGTTACAAGGTCTCAGGTGTGAATGGGGAGCAGATGTGTAACATTTGGTGTTATCGCTCTCACACTTTCGTCATACCGTTCACTGGAAGTGGATCGCCTGCCAGGGCAGTGGGATACTCGGTACCGGGCTGCTTCTTAAAGGGGAAGTGTCACAGCAGCAGTGACCTGGTCCATTGCCCTGGGCGTCCAATAAAAGGGGATATTTCCAAGGGATAATAGAGTTTGTAATAAAGTGTTTGTGACGCCACCTGTGGTACTCGGCAATAAAGATGTTAGCCGATGCTGCAGATGCAGTCTGCTGGGACAGTTGGTGATTCATCAGAGTTGATAAAGCTCCCCGCAGGTGGAGCTAAGTCCCAGGGCAGATGTAATATAAGGTGAATGGTAAGGATGTAGTATTTGGCAAGGGATGTAGTAGTGTTGAGTGGGTGTTGTAGGAAGAACTTGAGAGGACACAGTCAGATGCAGATGCAGATGCAGATTCCAAAGCTTTACTCACAGTTCTGCAGGAAGCGTCCAGAGCTCAGGTTACAGATGGTGCTGGAGTCGGTCAGCCTGAAAGCAATTTGGGAATCTCCTTATTCAGGTGGGTTTTGAGGCCTCCATTCTAGTGCTATTCTCTGAGGTACTTGCTGTTGTAAACTCTGTTCAAGTTCCTCTCTCTGCTACTTAGGTAGAACTCCACTCGCGTGTCAGGCAGCTGTAGCCTGCTTCAGGGATCGCTCCTGTCTGGCGTCTACAGTTCACACGTGCTGCTGTGTCATCAAGTATCAGTTGGGGACAGAGGACCTGCTGTCTTCTACCCTCCGGATTCTGCTGCTGGGGCTTTAGTACCCACTCCGCCTCGGACTCAGGAGTCTGGTGTCTGGCGCTCAGGACTAGGGGTGAGCTCAGCTATATCTCCTGTCCCCCAGCTCCTAGCCACACATCCTTCCTCAACACTGCTCAGACACTACTCACTCTAACTCCTCCCCCAGCCAGAATGTTTCAAGGAAGCTCCCCTGAAATCAGGTGTTAGAGCTCCCCCTTCTGGTCTGGAGTAGGAAAAGTGTTGTATGCTGTGTGTTACCTGTTAAGGGGATCCCTTCCTTGCTTCCAGGCATGACATCACTCCCCCCTGGAGGGAGGCAAGGTCACTGTGGCAACCGAACTCCTGAGGTGCCACAGAAGTTCAGCATGGCACCTCATGGTTAAGAACTCTCTGGGGATCTGAAAAAAGAATTGCTGCTCTACATAAAGATGGCCGAGGCTGCAAGAAGATTGCTGACACTGAGATGCAGCACTGGGACCAAGACCATACAGCAGTTTAACAAGACAGGGTCCACTCAGAACAGGCCTCGCCATGGCTGACTTAAGTTGTTGAGAAGAGGATTCCAGTGGCCACCGGTGGCGCTCTAGTGACCTCCATGCTCAAGAGAGTTAAGGCAGTGCTTGAAAATAATAGTAGCCACACAAAATATTGACACTTTGGGCACAATTTGGCTATTGTCACTCAATTTTGTTACTATCGGTTTAGACATTAAAGGCTGAGTAAAAAAATGTAATACAATATTTTAAAAAATGTGAGGGGTGTACTCAGTCTTGTGATATACTGTATTTCTCTTGTAGCAGCTTCTGCAGGAGAATTGTGACATTACATGACAAATTCATTCTCATTCGTGTGACACATCACAGAGTGAGAACTCCTTTTTGCAACAGGTGGGATCCAAAGGGACGACCGTCTACAACATCCAATAACTTTATTAACTTTCTGATTAATATATATTTTTTTTATTTCTTATTTCCAGACATTACCCACTTCTACATCACTGTGCCTCTAACCCAAGGTCCTCTGTGCGGTAAGCAAAGTCTAAACTTTTTGATGTGTATGTAAGTATTTATTATTAGCAGTACATACAGTAAGCGGGCACTTTTTGTCCGAAACCTTTAGAGGAAAACCATTTTCTTCCATTGCCCGCGATATTATGCAAATGTTCTTATCTAGAAGAATTCGATGCTGTTTTGGGGGAGATCTTGAAGGTGGGCTTTAAGAAGTTGTCCAGCTTTATGATATTTATGACCTATCCTTAGGAACAGCGGGTATCAGTTATTTTCTGCTCTAGCGGTGGTGGTGCTTGGTGTTGGATCTTCACTGATCTGTTATAGTTCATATTATGGAGCCATGTGCTGCCATACCGAGCCCAAGCACATGACCGTGCCCAAGATGTAGATCCAAGTCTGGCTTCATATTTGTTCCATCATAATTCTGCAGACGTAGACAGGGGTTTACGGTTCAATTTTTTTCCAGTCCAATGCGATTTGCTTATTAAACCCTCACGAGGCTGCAATTCACATCCTAACGACTTGGTGGCCACATACAGACACATACAGCATTAACATCTCCCGACAGAGTATTGCAAAATCATATTATTGTTTTTTAAAGTTGGTCCTCCCGTGGTTCTTATCTCAGAATATGAGAGGCCAAGTGTAAAGTTAAGGATATCTGATTCTAAAGGTCTGTAAAATTGCTATACTTCCAAGTAAATCTACTGGTGACAGTGACTGCACGGCGGCCATTAAGGTCTTGGCCATAAGAAGGCTGCAGAGCAAAATGTATCTTTCCAATAACTATGAATCTTTGGGTTACTAGTGTAGATGGGGTCTTACCCTCCTAAATTCAGCTCCTTCTTCTTTATTTTGCTGCTGGGGGTTGAGGCTCCGAAACAATATCCTTGCAGCCCTCGCTGTATTTCTAAGAGTTAGAGGATGAAATAAATCCGCTTTCCATCCCCTGGATGCCTTTGGATAGATCATAGACTTCACATTGACTCTAATATGTTCTCCTGTTCCCACTTTTGCCTGTAAGTTGTGGTTTTATACCCCACCCCAAAATTAAAAATTTTCACTTTATAAAGCTTTATTTATTTGCATTGTTCCTTTGTGCATATAATGTAATATGTTTATGTGTTTGTTATATACCTTGACGCCCTGGGATTGGCGAGCCACGGTACTTGGCACCATCATGGAAGCTTTGCGGTGAAAATCCCATTAAATGTAGAGCAATGAGTAGCGATTGGTGGCATTCAATGCTCTTTTGGGGGCGATCTTCTGGGTGGGCTTTAAGTGGTTGTCCAGCTTTATGATATTGTTGACCTATACTTAGGAACAACAGGTTTCAATTGTTTTCTGCTCCGGCGGTAGGAGTGCTGGGTGTTGGAGTGTCACCAATGGGATATTGATGGTGACCCATCTAAATGTCTACATTTTGGAAGTTGAGTGTGACATTAGTTGAATTCTCATCTTGACAATCTCAGGATTGGCCATAACGTTGACGAAACTGCTGCAACGCAGTGTTGATAGATGGAGTGGAAAAAATGGACTGGTTTGGCGCAAAGTTGGGAGCATGGATGGTTCCCATGTGGTGCCTAGAGAATGTCTAGTCTAAGCACTTTGTAAGCCTGGACCTATCCATGGTTTATGCCTAAGAGAAAGGGTGGAGGCCACAGTAAATAGGCCAGTAGAGATGCTGCTTAGTAGGGGGAAGGGAAGTGACAACTATTCTGAGTTAATATCTGTCTCTCATGGTTGTCACTTTTTAATCTTAGTCAATACTTAGTCTGAGACACTCTCTACACGACACCTTCATCAGCTCTACCATCTGTAGTAAACTCATATGGACTAAACATATTTTCCTTCTGTTCCCTTTACTCGCACATGTATGACCACCTTCCTCATTAACATTCATGCATCTCGAGTAATAACCAAGTTTCTTACAAACCTCCGGCGCCGCACAAATGCCGGAACAGATGCATTAATCACATTAGGAGGCATTTTCTAGATACTTCTTAAATGCCAATCCGACTGCTTCAAGGATAAATCCACTTTGCCGTCAATGGGAGATTTTCACTGGTGACGCTGAGTCTTTAGAGTGGCCCTAAATGCTCAGAAAATCTATTAATACCGGATCTCCTGGAGTCTCTACAATCCTGTAGGGAAGAATAAAATGTGATCTCTGGAATACAAAGTCTGAGGTCTGCTTGACATTTAGGAGATATAAAGGATTAAATTTGCTAGCGAACTGCTCTACACACCCCCTACACATAGGACTTTAGGGATGAGTTTTGGGTGTGAGGGGTATTATTTCAGGGTAGAGGGGTCAATATTGGGATTCTCGGTTTTTTTTTAAGGCTGCAACTTAATGAACTTTGAAGTGAATTTTCCAGGTAAAAAGGTTGTAAAAAGTGTGGGTGCACGATGGTTCTCGCTAATACTGCCCTCATGTTTGGGGTAAGATAGCCCAAAGTCAAAATGGTAGCTTTGTTTTCATCCACGGCAAAGATTCAGTTTAAGGGGATGTCCGATGTAAAGAAACTATCATGTATCCACAGAATAGGTGATAATTTATTGTTTGGTGGGGGTCTGACCACTGGGATCTGCACTGAACGCAGAAGAGGGAATTTTGACCCGATGGGGCACTTTTATCCATGTTTTAGGGTGTAGCAGCAGGTGGGTTGCCCGCTTCATTCTAACGGGGATCAATGTGACCCATTTACCCCATCGCTGGGAGTCCCAGCAGTTGGACCCCCACTAATCAATAACTCATTGTTTATCCTGAGGATAAGTCATAACCTGTTTTCTTAACCATTTTAACCATTTTCAGAAACAGACACTTTTTTCATTTTTGCGCCTTTTATTTTATCTCTTCTTTTTCCTAGAGCCATACCTTTTTTTTTAATATTTTTCCGTTGATATAACCATAAAATCGCTCATTTTTTTATAGGATGAATTTTGAATGACACCGTTCATTTTACAAAATAATTTATAGAAAAATGGAAAAATTAAACTACAAGCCAGAATGAAACGGTGAAAAAAGACAACATCGCCATTGTATTTTGGGTTTTATTTTTATGGCTTTTATAGGGCTATTAAAAAAAATCTGAACTTTACAAAAAAAAAAATTGTTCTGTGATTCCATTTTCTGCCGCCAATACATTTTTTACTTTGCCATCGATGGAGTCGTGTGAGGACTTGCTTTTTTGTGTGGAGAGCTGCAGGTGTTATTGGTACCATTTTAGGTTACATAGAACGCTTTTATTGCTTTTTGCTGCAAGGGTCAAATAATCTTTGATTTATATACTGTAGATCGGACTTTTTTGGCAAGCAGCAGGGCAACCGATGGGCATCTTCTCATACTAGAACCATTTATTTGCCGCTCTCTAAGAATCAAAAATAGTTAACCAGCAGCGAATGGAGCCAACTTCGATCGCTGCTGTTGGAGACAGGTGCTGGCTGTATAGTACATCCTGCGCCCACCTTGTATGGAGCAACCTCTGCTCCTCAGCCCTCTCCATACACTCACATCTGACCTGTGACGTAGATATATATTGTGGTGTGGATCGGGGGTTAAAGGGTTTTTCACAACATTAACATTTATCACTTATTCAAAGGATTGGGGGACCAGTGCTGGTTAGACCTCTCGGATCGGGGGACCAGTGCTGGTCAGACCTCTCGGATCTCCGATGATCCCAAGAATGGGATTCGGAAAGGTCCCTCAGAATTGTGTATGGGTGGAAATGGTCTAATAGACAATGAACAGACCGGTTACGCAAATGGATGCCATCGCTCCGTTTGGATGGGACGTCCTCTATAGCCCAGATCTCAGGATCAGAGGGGGTCCCAGAAGTAGTGATAGTGTCCTAGCAATGAAACTGGCCAGCTTAATGGGGGCTTTAAAATTTGGAACAGAACATGTCTGGGTGATGTATTTAATCCCTATTCAGTATGCTCACCGTGTAGAGCTGTATGCCACAGAGCAGCGCTCTGAGCACCGCTGTGCAGGGAAAAATACACGTTCCGTACCATAACTACGCACAGGTAAGAGGGTGATGCATCAGGCGAGCGATGCCGGCTAGATTACATGATTAGGTTGCACTAGGCTCAGACCTTTGACACTGACCTGCTTTACTGATCCAGGCAGAGTCGGTGCAGAGGCTGAGCACAGAACCGGGCACATCTCCAAGGTGAGCAAACATGCCAAATTTCTCCAGAATTTACCGGTATCAGACACGGAATAGATCTCCCTTTATTTACTATATCTCAGCATAACAGCAAAGTGTTGTGGATCTTCTGTGTGGGACAAATGTATTTGTTTAATGTTTAAATGTTTTAGAAATTGGAATTTGTTTAATGTGTAATTCCCATCTAAGCTACCGATAGCATATCCACAGCGTTCAGCTGAAATCTCCCAAAACACGGATAAAAAGAGATGCACGGGTATAAGTCAGGCTCTGTACATGGTAAGAAATGTATGTACACAGTGACTGCACCAGCAGAATAGTGAGTGCAGCTCTGGAGTATAATACAGGATGTAACTCAGGATCAGTAATGTAATGTATGTACACAGTGACTGCACCAGCAGAATAGTGAGTGCAGCTCTGGAGCATAATATAGCCATTTCTCCAACATGTCCCAGGAGACGATTTTCAATATGACAACACTTGACAGTATGTTGCTTGTGTTACTGTGACCAGCCTGTGTAGCCTAAACGTGCTACGATGGCCTGCATTGTCTCTAGACTTGTCTCCCATTGAGCACATCTGTGACATCATCGGTGATTACATAGGAGCTGCCAGCAGGGCATCTTGATGATTTGCCCAAGTGCATTCAATGTGGCAGAACCTTCCTTAGCTGACCATTATTAACCTAATTTATAGCAGCCAAGGCTGTAACCCCTTAATGACAGAGCCAATTTTGTGCTTAATGATCAATCCAATTTTTAAAATTCTGACCACTGTCAGTTTAGGAGGTTATAGCTCTGGAACGCTTCAACAGATCCCTCTGATTCTGAGATTATTTTTTTGTGACATATTGTACTTCATGTTTGTGATAAAAGTTCTTCGATATGACTTCTGTTTATTTATGAAAAAAATGCAAATTTGTTAAAAAGTTTGGAAAATTTTGCAATTTTCAAACTTTTAATTTTTGTGCCTTTAAATCAGAGTCGTGTTAGACAAAATAGTTAATAAATAACAATTCCCACAGGTCTTCTTTACATCAGCACAATTTTGCAAACATAACATTTTTTATTAGGGTGTTATAAGGGTTAACATTTGATCAGCAGCTTCTCATTTTTACAACAAAATTTACAAAACCATTTTTTAGGGACCACATCACATTTAAATTGAGTTTGAAGGGTCAATATGACAGAAAATACCCAAAAGTGACACCATTCCAAAAACTGTAAGCACCCTCAAGGTGCTCAAAACCACATTCAAGAAGTTGATTAACCCTTCAGGTGCTTCACAGGAACTAAAGAAATGTGGAAGAAAAAAATTAACATTTTACTTTTTTTTAAAAAAAAAATTACTTTAGACCCAAACTTTTTCATTTTCACAAGGGTAACAGGAGAAAATAGACCACAAATTTTGTTGTGCAATTTCTCCTGAGTATACCAACACCCCATGTGTGTGGGAAATCCACTGTTTGGACGCATGGCAGGGCTCAGACGGGAGGGTGCAACCTTGACTTTTTGTACGCAAAATTGTCTGGAATCAATGGTGTCGCGTTTGGAAACCTCCTGATATGCTTAAACAGCGGAAACCCCCCACAAATCACCCATTTTGGAAACTACACCCCTCAAGGATTTTACTCAGGAGTATTGTGATCATTTTGAACCCACAGATACATCACAGAATTAAATAACATTAGGTCGTCGTATTGAATATGTCTTCATTAGTGTTGAGCGCACGTGCTCGCTACCCCAGTTTGCATCAGGTGCTCGGGTACACACCAAATATAGCGGGTGCTCGAGTGACATGCTCGAGTCCCTTCCCTGCAAATTTTGTGGATGTTAGACACCCCCCAAAAATGTGGGGATCTGCAATTCCCGAGCACCAGATGCAAAGTCGAGTAGCAAGCACTAGCGCTCCACACTAGCTGTCATATCGTCATAATTTTTTTTACTTATGAAAAACCCCCAATTCTAACTCCAACCCTAACACAGTCCTAACCCTAACCCTAACATAACTCCAACCGTAACACAACCCTATTC
>VIAB01001816.1:106755-120209 GCA_009801035.1 Oophaga pumilio | reverse complement strand
ATCTACCTATCTATTGCTGCAATTAGTTGGCCATGTTATTTCATCCTTTCGGTAGTATGATGTTTATTTCACACCGGCAGAATTCTCCCTTCGCACCAGCAGCCTCTTCATCCTAATTCTGTGCAGACAGTGTCCCCAAAGAAATAATTAATTATCTGGTTAATGTGCATCAGGCGGCGTGAGCGTGAGATTAATCACAGGCGCCCGGATATGTTGCTGAAGTGGATTTTGTTTTTTTGTCTCCTGTCACTTGGCTAATGGCTTTTCTTCCTTCAACATCAGGTGAACAGGTGCGTAGATGCTGTATGTTCACTTTCCCGGAGTCAGAAACAGCCGGTAGCTTCAAGATGGCTTTTTTTTATTCCGTCCTGCTGCATGAGCGGTTTACAACATGGGGTGTTTTGTGCTTCACATGTTCCAGCTGCAGGGGCTTTCCAGAAAGTGACAAGATTATCCACCTTCTTCTCCGAGCAGACACCGTTCTCTCGGATTCTTTTCGTCTCCCTCCCCCCTCTCGCAGCAGACACAGCAGCCGAGCAGCAGGGATTGTCTACATCTCCTCTTATATTTATTGGCCTCACTCATCGACACTTTTTCATTCTGCTTTGAAAACTGGAATTTGTCCAACATCATCTTTCTTCTTCATTTTATGTTTTTTCTCGAGGCCTGGTATAAAGGAACATCTCATTCAGAGTTGTTACGTCCCAACAAGTCCTGGGTGTTCCGGGTCAGTTTTTTGTAGAAAAACATTTATGAACTTTGATGAGCTTAGAAGTGTTGGGGATGTCAAGCAGTAGATAATGCACCCAATTGTACAGTGTTTTACTCTATGCGTCAATGTAGGGTATTGCTACTCATCTCAACCGGTCCCACTAGGCAGTTGCAGTCTTTACTTCTTGGCTCCAGAGCTTCTTGCTTGATTTCTTTCTTCCAGTGTGCTCACATTGTTTTTTATCACTCCTCATGACCTTGGTGTTGCCTCCTGACTATGCTCCTATCTTGATGATTGAAAACTACTCATTGAATTGATCTTAGTCCTAATTACTGATTACGTTCCTGCCATATTCCATGATGCTTATAGCATTATTTGTAGTACTGGACTGACTCTTGGTACTTCTGTCTACGTCCTTGATTGCTCTCCTGAACCTGACGTCCAGCTTGCTCCAGACTCTGCTTCTCTCTCTCTTCTTGACTGATGATAACCTTGGCTTGTTCCATTCCATGGCTATCTCTGACAGATCCACCGTTTCATGACCATTCTTGGGAGTGACCTAGAAATCCTCCTGCAGCAAAGTCTAAATCTCCCTGGAGCCTTGAGGGCTTAATGGGAACACCAGTGGGTTCCTTACACTCAATTTTGTCATCTAACCAGCGTCAAGTGGAGAGCCCACTTTTCAGTACATGACTATAAGGACATGGTCACACAATCGATATTTGGTCAGTATTTTACATCCGTATTTGTAAACCAAAACCAGGAGTGGGTGAAAAATGCAGAAGTGGTGACGTGTTTCTATGATACTTTTCCTCTTATTGTTCCACTCCTGGTTTTGGCTTACAATTACTGATGTCAAATACTGACCAAATACTGAACGTGTGAACGTTGCCTAACAAATATAATCAAGGCGCGGATACAACAATGAGGGGTGCAGAAACTGCCATCAAACAAATGACTTGGTGCCTAAAGAAGCTCAGGGAGACACTATCCCAGATGTGATATATGGTTCTTTATAGAAAGAGTTAGTAAGCAATTTTTCCAATTTGTTTTGCCGCAATCACTACAATTTTACAAATTGAGTCTCAATTTTGCTGTTCTTGAATTATAAAATTAATGGATTAGCACCTTTTTGGCAAACTGTAGTTAAAACCTTTATTAAAACAGAAAGCAGTCATCAAGGCTGGTGTAATACTCCATTGGGGAGGCTCATGATAGTCTCGCTAAGCATGCTCTATGCTGGTCTAGCTGAGAAAAGGGTAGAAATGGACTTACTATGGCCTTGTCACTCGTTGGACCACTTATATTTAAAGCTGACCCCATTGACCATTACCAAAATCCCATAATCTCAAAGATTGTAAAGGAGCTACTCCCATTGTTATGTTTACAGTGGATTTTTAACTTTGCATCATATAAGTCTTTGATGGGGAAAGAGCACAGACGTATATAGGGGCTCAGCACAGGTGGGGGGCAAAACACGTCTGAGTGAGCCCTTAACCTAGGTGACCATGATTGGGTGCACCCTAATCATGGGTATAGGGGAACCTCAGCAAATTACTACGCTTTTATGGGGAAAATATCATCATACAAAGACTTAGACTGATATTACCACGATACGGTGACCATATAGTGGTAGATACCAGTCCTGCAGAACATACAGGTAATTACAGCACAATTATGGATGGTGACTTACACCTGACGTCCTTTGTGATGGAGTCATTCACTTTTTCTATCTTTTCCAGCCAGCCCAGACCGACATGACAACTTCTTCCAGCCAAGAAAGACAAATTTGACTTCTCATATTTCCAGCTCCTTAGTGCCCAACATAAATGTCCACCACTGCACTCCTTACAAAGTAAAAAACACCCCCTTTACGCCCTCTAGATGGTAAATTTGCCCCTTAGAAAATATGAATTCTGTCTGTGAGTGACCTAGAAAGAAATAGTGCCAATATTTTGTCCCCTAGAAAACAATGATGCCTTTTTTTTGCCTCTTTGATGAATACAATACCCTGAGTGCCCCTATGATATAACAATGTCCCCTGAATGTCTCCAGAGCAATTAATAATGCCTGGAAAAGTAATCATGCCCTTTTCCCCCATGTATAGTAATAATACCCTCTTGAGTCCTCCCACATACCAAAATAATGTCCTGTGTTCCTGCACATATAACAAACATCCCCTGAGTCCTCCCACATACTGTAATGGACCTAGAGTTCCTCTACATACAGTGATAATGGCCCTGAGTCCCCCACAGTCAGTGATAATATACTTTGAGCCCCAATATACAGTTATAATGTCACCAGAATCCTACTAAACTGTATGAATGCAGAATAAAACTACTTACCTCGATGCTGTATCGCACCGTGTATCCGGCTGCTGTATGGCACATTATTTCATGGATTGTATGCCCAGCCTTGAGATGACAGCCTTTAGGTCCCTTATTTTATTGTCACATTCGCCAATATCAGTCCTAAATTAGACTGTGTTCACATTCGTTTTTAGCTACTGTTCTTTTTCAGACACATACCGTAGTATATTTTGCTGTGGACATAACTCCTGTAGAAATTAGAGAACCTGAGAGATCACACAATTGTGGTAAAGTAGGATCTGTTAGGGTTAATAATGAATCATTTATTTTCATTTAATTGCTTAAATCAATAGTACAAATCGTAAAAAATAAATTGTAATATACACGTATCCTATCAGTGAAATCTGCTCTGAGACACTTCTGAGCCACTTTTTCACCTCTTGAACTTATCATTTACTCTGTAAAATGGCTAAAAGCTGTTTTTGGTCTAAACAAGATGAACTGACAACTTGCTGAAAGATTAGATTACAGCTGCCTACTGAACTCTATGGAGAAGAATTGGGGAGCAAATTAAGAAGTGTTTATCTCACCCCAGAGCTGGATTCGCAGCTACACTGCTGAGTGCTAGTGTAGGTCTTTCATGTTGTTACCTCCAGAGCTGGATACACAGCTACACTGCTCAGTATTACTGTAGACCGTTCACATTTTCACCCCGGAGCTGAATTCACAGCTACACTGCTCAGTACTACTGTAAGCCTTTCATGTTGTTACCCCATAACTGGATTCACAGCTACACTGCTCAGTACTAATGTAGGTTTTTCATGTTGTTACTCCAGAGATGGACTATCAGCTGCACTGCTCAGTACTACTGAAGTCTTTCATGTTGTTACCCCAGAGCTTGATTCACAGCTACACTGCTCAGTACTACTGTAGGTCTTTCATGTTGTTACCTTCAGCGCTGTATTTACAGCTAAACTGCTCAGTACTACTGTATGTCTTATATGTTGTTACCCCAGAGTTGAATTCACAGCTACACTGATCACTACTACTGTAGGTCTTTCATGTTGTTACCCCCAGAGCTGGATTCACAGCTACACTGCTCAGTACTTCTGTAGGTCTTTCATGTTGTTACCCCCCAGAGCTGGATTCACAGCTACACTGCTCAGTACTACTGTAAGTTTTTCATATTGCTGTTGCTTTTGCACATGTGCTACACAGAGACAGGAGAGCAGGAATCCCTCATGTTTGTGTGTGCTGTGTATGGAAGACATCATAGCATTTAGTCTCCATCCACCAGCTTAGAGACAACTGAAAAATAATGATAGACAGAGGCTTCAAAGGAGAAAACTGATGATAAAGGCAGGACACAAAAACATAATGGCCAGAGATGCCGTTATTCCTCACATACACACACATGACAGCCTTGAAAGCGGAAATCAGTGTAAGCAGAGTGTTTATGTTTCCACCTGGACGTTTCATTTATTTTCTCCCAAAGGCCTTTCCCAGTTACAAATGGCCACATATGAAAAGCAGCAATAATGGCGCAGTATAAAACGCGCACTGCAACATTTATCAAACATGCTTCACAACACAGAATTTCATTATCCAACCCATTAAACACTAACCACACCAAAAAGCAAAATGAAAAAAAATTGAAAAGAAAAAACCAAAAAGCGCTGTTTACCTCTTTGATGCTGAAAGCTTATCAGATTTTGCGGAGCAGCATTTAATTGCACAATAAACTGGAAGTCTATCACCAGAAAATGCATCTCTTATCATTACCATAAATTACGGGATTTTATGATTACGCATTAAACTGTACATCTGTGTGCGCTTCCTCTCCACCCTACTGTATTTTACCCGCTGCCACCAGATAAATTACAACAAGTGACTTGTCAGGATCTGCAAAATCCGAACACATGGCCGTGCCGCTGACAAATGAGCCCCGCACCAATCTGGAGTAACCTTTTTATTTTCTCGCAAGTGATGAAGGATAACCAGCTTTCATGTCCAGCAGATGACTGGTGGCATGTGAAGAATCCCGGCTGACCCGCTCCACCGCACTGTTCTTTATATAGAGCCCAGGAATCCAATTCTCCAGCCGCCATTGTTTGCTTTGTGCTTCTAATACAGTTTCCTGAGCTCATTCTGATAAGTGAAGCCAAGTTTACTTTTTAAGGTCTCAGCTGTTCCCAGATAACGGGGGCAGAGCAGGGTTATGAGCATCTTTAGCAGCAAGAAAATGCTTTCTGTCTTGACTGGCAGGCAAATAGTCTTTTGAATGGCATTATGTGATATTTAAAGATTAGATGGCGCGGGAGAATGGTAGATTACTCAGCATGGCGGTTTTACCGCACACATTTCACATAGATACGTATATCCCTACAACTGCGGTATCCGGCTCCGTCATGGTTATTAACGAGGAAACATTTCTGCAAGCCGCGTGATAGATGTTTCTCGCCATTTTATGGGCAATTTTGCTGAATTTCAAGGCAAATTTTTGTCGAGAATGATGCCCTACTGATGTCCTGCAGCAGAAAATTTACACCAAATTGTGTAGATTTCCTTGTGGAAATGCTACAGATTTGACCCCAGATGTCACCCTTTGCTTTGTCAAAAGTGAAAATCTACATAAATGGACAAGCTTTGGATCTAAAATCTGCACCTCTGGTCCTTTTACACATGCAATTCATCAGCGGAAAGACCGTGGAAACATATCCTTAGAATACGTTCATACATAGAAAATTTGCAGCAAAATCTGCAGCAAAATCCACACGTTACATGCAGATTTTGCAGCAGATTTTGGAGCAGATTTGCCACAAATTTCACCTTTGGAATTCAAAAAGGCGCAAACCGCAATGACTTCCACACACACACAGCTTTAACATCCATACATGTCAATATCCACTCAAAAAATGTCAGCATCATGTGGTTGAGATCTGTTGAGATCTCATCTACCTACCTGGTAGTATATTAGGCCATGTTCCCATGTAGCATAAGAAATGTTTTTATGCTGTATTTTTTATGCAAAAAATCCACTATGTTTTACAATTCAAGCAAAGTGGATATGATTTCATAAAAGTTTGTGCATTTTTTGGTGAATTTTTCAGGGAGATCCATGTCCGGTCCATAGATCTTAACAGCTCAATTACACATTAAGAAAAATGTGGATTTCTCTGGAATAAGACATCAGATCACAGATATCAAGGTGTCATTTTATTCAGCTTCCTATGAAGCGTTTCAGATCTTTCAATCCTTCATCAGGGGCTTGATGAAGGATTGAAAGATCTGAAACGCGCGTCGGGGTGGGTGTCTGGCCTGGTTTGTGTCCCTGCATCTCCTGCCACTTTGAGATAATTCATATGTGTTAATACTAACGTTTGTTGTATTAATAGGTACTGGGGCACTATTATGGTAATACAATGGATATATTCATGGACTAATTTATGTCCATTGCCCCTATTATCATTTATGTACCAGGAATTGTATATATTTTTTGGTATTAACTCTATGCTATACTGATGTGTACTGATAGATACATTTATGGACTTCTCTATGTCCACTGCCCCCTATGTATTATGTGTATCTCTGTAACTTTCTGTGGCATACTATGTGATCCTTTGGATCTGTTTTGATTATTAATGAGATGTATGTGAGATTTGGGTCACTACCTTACCAGCACCCCTTGCTTCTTACATCTATGTGAGATGCAGATCTGTTGCCCCTTATTGTCCATCATCTTTCCCATTTTCCTGTATATTTGTCCATTACATAAAATAAATTTTGTACTTTTATAGTAATTTTGGACTGCTTGGTCGTGTTTTGATGTCCATATAGACCGCCTAGGAAGGTTGATCCTACTGACAGATTCCCTTTAAGGGTTGCTCTCAATTTGGCAGGTTATTATCTATCCCCAGGAGAGTTGACAACTTGCTGATTACTGCGGGTCCGACTACTGGGACCTTCACTGATCCCAAGAATGGGGCTCTATAAAATGCCGAGATAAAGTGGAGACATGGCCACACATGCATGTCCCTGATCCAATTTTTCGTCTTTAAGACGGCTGGAAATAGAAGAATGTTGTACTCGGGTATCTCTAATAATCCCATAGACAAGAAATGAAGCAGTGGTGTGAATGCAAGGCCGACACTCCTTTGTAATTTAATTTGCATTTCCGAGCTCCATCCTCAGGATCAGTTTGGTCCCTCCAATTGGCCTGGCAGAAATCAGAAAGGAATTACCCAACCCTTTAATTATTGCTTAATTAGGACACCCACTGAGGAAAGATACAGACAAGGGTTTCCAAAGCAGAACAGCTTATAGGCACTTGCTTTGTAATTTGTGGGACTGGGATGCTATTAATATAGGACCTCCTTTGTGGTTCTTTCAATGATCCAGAGAGCCACCAGCAATTATAAGCCTAGTGCTATAAAGAAATTCCACTTAGCCCTTGATGGAAAGGCCACAAGGAAGCACACGGATGCATCTTATTGTGCTGCCATGAACTCGAAGGACTGGCACGGAACCATACAAATAGGGACAAGGGAGTAGCTTTTTTTTTTCAACTGCCTTTGGCTCGATCTTGAGCCATGTCGACTTGCTGGGTGAACAATCTGTAGGGAGATCGATCTTGTGCAGCCTAGATCAGTGCACCAGGATCTTTTCCGCCATTATCTGGATAGTATCAAGCCATCGGGTGTCTGGTCCTCCTCTTTACCTTGTTCCTTCTATTCTTCCTATCATGATGTCCTTCTCCAGTGATTTCTTTCTTGATATGAAGTGTCCAAAGTAGGCAAGTCGTAGCTTGGTGATCCATGCTTCTAGTGACATGTCTGGCTTGATTTATTCTGAAATTGATTTGTGTGTTCTTCCATGGTATTGATAACATCCTTCTCCAGTACCTCCTGGCGTCGATTCTTCTTCTGTCTTGCTTCTTTATCATCCAGGTTTCGCATCCGTATGTCATCGTGGAAAAAACAGACTATGTATTAGCCGTGTCTTCATCACCAGTAAAATGTCCCTCGATTTGAAGACTTTGTCCAGTGACTTCATTGTCTATTTGCCCATAGCTATTCTCCTATTGACTTCCGGTGTCGTCGCTGCATCTTCAATCCACGTCGGTTAAAGTCCTTAACAACTTTCAGTTCGTTGTCGTCCATCTCACATGAGTCCTGGTCGTACCTGGCAGTAGTCAATATCCTTGTCTTCTTAGTGTGGAGTAGCAGTCCCATGTTGGAGCTTCACATCTTGATGTCCTGTAATAAGTCCTTCATTCCATCTACACTTGTTGCTATCAATGTTGGATTGTCTTCGTATTTATTAATATGATCACAAATTGTTTTTTAGATTTGGTGCTCACAGAATTTTATTTTAATAGATCAGAACTTCCTTCTAGTAAAAACTCCATATTATCACTGCATTTCCTACATTTTTTTTTTGCAGCTCTCCAGGTTTGTACAAAGCTTTTACAGACCCCATTTACACGTATTGTCATCTGCCATCAACATCTGGTCATCTCTTGAGAATACTTAGTGTGTGTTGACAGGACTTTGTCATAGAGATGACTTATCTGTGTTACTGGATCCCATCAGCCTGAGTTCACCATGCAATGAATGCAGGCTGAGACTATGGGCTGACACGTGTCTGTACAGTCCATGTAGAGGGGATATCAATGGTCGTGATCAGAACTGCCTGGAATAAAGCAGCACAATTCACCTCTGACATTAACTAATGCAACGTTTTCTCCTTCCGGTGCCACAATTGCTGGTATTTCTTGGGTCCCAATGCCATGTTATCAGGTTACCCCTGATTTTTTTCCCCCCGATAAGGAGATGGCAGCAAGTAGGAGGCAGTTTGCAGAGTTCCAGCAACCACGAAATACCCATGTGCCCTTTGGACCAGACTCTTGTGGATCGATTCGCTCATCTCTGTTTCATGGCACATACAGGCATGGCGCTTACTGTGCCTTGCATAGAAATAGCATAGACTTAGCGAATGGTGTAGAGCACCAAATAAACTCTAAGAATGTAAACTTGATAGATGCAGCGCACTGAATATTCATTTGTGGCTCGGCACATGAGAACCAAAACTGTCGTGCCTTTCTTGCATATTTTTGGTCTTTTCCTGTTATCGCCGCTATTTTTATAGATTTATATTTTTTCTCTGTAACTGTGCTGATTGGTCAGGAATAGTGAGATCATGATGTGCACCTTGACCAATCAGTTGCGCCTCCTTTGCTGCTCCTCCTCCCCTCTCACAGCCTGAGTCTCAAACACAGGCTGAAGTACCGTAGACTGCAGTAGCATCCTCTCCTCTCATCCTCTCCTCTTCTGTGTTTCTTTACCTGATGTCAATGTTGATTTAAAAAATATTGATAGATTTGATGTGGAAAAATGTTTTTTTTTTTACATATTTTAGTGGTTATCTTCATGTTTTCATTCATTTTCAGACCCCTTGTTATGCTGTTTGCAACTTCATCAAATTTGCTTTCTGGGATGGTCTCTCCCAGTAATATAGGCTGGATGTGAGATCCGTGTGTATCCAAGTTGCAGCTGTCTTCATTAGCTTATATCACCACATCTTCTATCCTGCACTTGTATCCACTTCATATGCTTTCCTCCCTGTTTTCTCTGCCCTCCCTAAGACTATAGTTGCTTTCTCCCTATTCCAGATTGTGGAGATGTGTGTACATCCCCATGCCTATCTTAGCTGCTATCTCTAAGAGCTCACCCACACTGGCGTATAAAACATCCGAGTGCTATCCTTTACTTTAAAGGATAACACTCTGCCCAATGTTATAGGACAGTGCAGATCTGCGATTATTTTCTCATGCTGTGAGTGGCTTCGATATTGGGATCATGCGCACCCACAACATGTCTATGGATGCATGCGAAACATCAGCATGCAAATGGATGTCATCTCAAAAGATAATGGAAAGGATGTAGAAATTACGTTCTCCATCTTCTCCGCACCGGTGCTGCGATTCTCTCAGACAAGAGCACCGGTTCACACTCAGAAAAAACTTGGATCAAACTCTGACAGAGTTTGGTCCGAGTTCCATTAGCATAATCGGCCCGATTCTCTTACAAGAGAGAACATAGTGTGAGCATACCCTAATGCTGAGAGAAGGGAAGAAAAAGCAGAGCTGTCAGAACCAGGAACGGGATCTTTGACAGATTTGTAACATTTTTTTATAGCTCACTCAACTATGTAAAATACTTACTGACACGCTGTGGTAGCAAAATTATAGACTTTTTTTTGCATTTAAGAAAGGAAAAACCTCTCGTGCGTGAGGACAGGAAAGGCAGCTGAGAACAGGGAACAGAAAGCATACGTAGTCAAAGGATAGCCGAGGGTCAAAAGCCAGACGAGAGTGTGGTACCTAGGGATAAGACAGAGAGTAACCGGAGATGAGCCAAGGGTCAAATAACCAGGAAGGACAGGGCAGTACAAAGCAGAATACAGAGGCAAAAGTCAGGGGACAAGCCGGGTCATACACAGCAAAGCACAGAGGCACAGAGGCACAACGTTTACGGACAAGTAACCTGTGTCAGCAACCACAAACCGAGTATACGGAAGTATCACCGACACCAAATCCAGGAAGTGCCAAGATTAAATAGCCGCCGCAGAACCAAAGAGAGGCGAACTAGAATTAACCCTGATCTGACCAGGATGGAGGCGGAACCATCCTGTCCAGAGTCATGACAGATAGATTCTGCAGAGCTTTTCTTATGAAAAGGAAACTATGACGTAGATCTGAACAGAACGGCACAAATTTCTTAGAAAATGTCTTTGAATCAGAACCACACAAATTTCTTAGAATCAGAAATACTGTTACGCTCTGTGCAGACGAGCATCATCTTATAACCGCCGTGGAAAATACTTCTCAAGGAATGTACAAGACAGTATTGATATTTAAGTTTCAGATCTATTGTATCTGCGCTACGGTTAAAACCTCCAGATTTGCTGTCGGCTAGAAAAGCACCTCTGAATGGCTATGGATAACTTGGATTATCTGCTCTGACATTTTTCTGATATCTCTTGATCATTAAGGGATGGATTAAGTGTAAAAACTAGTTCTGGGGAGCTCATGTGATTTCTTCCCAGCTTAGATCTTCCTTTGTGTGTGACTGTACTAAGGGGTGTGGTGAGAGGCTAAAATGCAATAGTATCGCCACAATTCTTGCTCGTTCACATTAGTTTGGTTATTTTTCCAGAGATACCTTGTATCAAATATAAAAAAAAAGTTGGTAAGATAGGGCGGCACTTTTTTTTAGAACGGATTTATTAAAAAAAATACGATTTACTATTTTTTTTTTTACCTTGGTTTATAATAATACTATGTATTGAATGGAGGTCAACGTAATTAAAACATATAAAAACTCATTTAATTATCATCATAGACATGTAAAAATGATACTAAAAAAATATGGCTTATAAATGCATGTAAATGTATAATATTTAACTATTTTAGCAATATAGTTTAAAAGAAAAAGTAACTGAAATGGTTACATAATTGATATTTAACCAAACTGATCAACCCCCTTCGACCTGGCGCAGAGATTTCTATGACTAAACCTCTGACACAATATTCTAGCTAGAGATGAGCAAATAAATTCAAGTGGAACTGAATTCTACTCAAATTTTAAAAAAAAAATCTGCAACTGCCAAAATGCAATTTTTTTTGTAATTCGTTTTTGCGATGATTCAGCTGTTGGCCGCCATTTTTCGGAACCATAAACAGCCATGAAAATGTAAAAAAAAAATCCTTTTACTCACCCCTCGCCGTTCCAGACCCTCCGCTCCTCTCCACCACCCGTCCAGACATTATTGCATCTTCTTCGGATAGCCATCAGCCGTGCTGAACTCCTTGGACCTCTCAAACTAGGCCAGGACTTCTCTTTTTGATAGGCCTGGGAGTGTTCTGCATATACACTTGCAAACGTCAAATCCAACGCTGAGACGTCATGACAAGGACCGGATGGGTTGGTGATGAGGAGCGGAGGGGTTGGAGAGATGAGCGGTAAGGTCAGTGTAGGGATTTTTTAAAATTTTTACATATTATGGAAAGACCCCAGAGCATAAAAAAGGGCAATAAAAGAGAAATTGACCCCCCACAGGTAAAACTGCACGATGAGGCGAATTTCAATTTTGCCTGATTCGCTCATTTCTAATACTAGCAAACAGCCACTGACTGATCTGTATAGGGAAGAAATTCAGTATTCATTTCAGCAAACTTTGAATTAATCCTACAAGTGGAATAGATAAATGTTTCTTTTCTCCACTTATGAGCCACGTCATTTCCTCTCTCAGCTTCTTGAACCCAATAAACAGCTAAAATTCTTCTTATTCAAAACAAGTTGAATTACAGTTTCACTGAGTTATTACAGCTGGGAGACAGGGAAGATTAGGGAGAGAAGAGTGGACGAAACACTCCAAGAGACACAGACAGACCTGCTTTTATCCCACCATAGAGCTGGATTCGCAGTTACACCACTCAGTACTGCTATGTTCACTAAACAGCTAAAATTCTCCTTGTTCAAAAGAAGATGGATTGCAAGTTCACTGAGGGATTACAGGTGTGAGACAGGGAAGATTAGGGAGAGTAGCAAGAAACACAGACAGATCTGCTTTTATCCCACAATAGAGCTGGATTCACAGTTACACCATTTAGTACTGCTGTGTTCACTAAACAGCTAAAATTCTACTTGTTCAAAACAAGATGGATTGCGAGGACTGAGGGATTACAGCCAGGAGACAGGGAAGATTAGGGAGAGTAGGAGATACACTCCAAGATACACAGACAGTTCCACTTTTATCTCACCACAGAGCTGGATTCACAGTTACACCATTCAGTATAATGTCCTCCATCCTGCTGCTGTTGTTGTTTCTAAACATGTGCTGCAGGAGAGCAGGAATCCATCATGCCTGTGTATGCTTTGTATGGAAGGCATCATAGAAGCTGGACTCTAGAGAAAGCTGAAAATTAGATCCAGCAGAGGGGAAAACTAGCAATAAACGTAGGATGCAAGTCATGTAATGGCCAGATATAGGCTCTGAACCATTAAACAGTTTTGCCATAATTTCGGCATGGGACAGTTTGAAATGTTGCGCATTTTTGTTGTTGTTTTGTGACTGTAGAGAGTTTATTCAATTCTGCAACTGTTGGTGCTTTAAACCATTTCTGACCAACTTTTTGAAAAGAAGGCAAAGCTTTACATGGAGGGGGTTTGGCTAAGTGTCGCCAACAAATTCACCATAACTTATGTCACAAAGGTGTTGAAAATTTACAACAGAGTACATTTCTTGCAGTGGTGCTCAAGAGCCGAAGAATGCGGTATAAATAAATTTGGCACATTCTGACTCCAGCGAATTGGTCATCAAGACTGCTGTGCCAAACTCCAGTCTTGACTAGTGTTGAGCGATACTTTCCG
>VIAB01001816.1:70718-81825 GCA_009801035.1 Oophaga pumilio | reverse complement strand
TGACAGAGTCTGGAGACGCCGTTGAGAGCGATCTGCTGCCTGCACGATCCTTCAGCATGACCGGTTTGGCAGTGCGTCAGTAATGGTGTGGGGTGTCATTTCTTTGGAGGGCCGCACAGCCCTCCATGTGCTCGCCAGAGATAGCCTGACTGCCATTAGGTACTGAGATGAGATCCTCAGACCCCTTGTGAGACCATATGCTGGTGCGGTTGGCCCTGGGTTCCTCCTAATGCAGGACCATGGCAGACATCATGTGGCTGCAGTGTGTCAGCAGTTCCTGCAAGATGAAGGCATTGAAGCTATGGACTGGCCCGCCCGTTCCCCAGACCTGAATCCGGTTGAGCACATTTCGGACATCATGTCTCGCTCCATCCACCAACATCACGTTGCACCACAGACTGTCCAGGAGTTGGCGGATGCTTTAGTCCAGGTCTCGGAGGAGAATCCTCAGGAGACCATCTCATCAGGAGCATGCCCAGGTGTTGTAGGGAGGTCATACAGACACAGGGAGGTCATACAGGCACGTGGAGGCCACACACACTACTGAGCATCATTTTGACTTGTTTTAAGGACATTACATTTCACTTTAATTTTGCGTGTGACTCCAAATCCAGGCCTCCATTGGTTAATAAATTTGATTTCCATTGATGATTTTTGTGTGATTTTGTTGTCAGCACATTCAACTTTGTACAGAACAAAATATTCAATGAGAATATTTCATTCATTCAGATCTAGGATGTGTTATTTGAGTATTCCCTTTATTTTTTTGAGCAGTGTATATATATGTGTATATATAAATATGTGTGTTTTATTAACAAACTTGCTTAAAAAAATGCAACAAATTACATTAAAAAGTTGTATGCATAAAAAGGTATCTCTTCTATTTACGGTTTATATTTATACAAAATGTTATTATTTCTATATGAATTATATTCAAATAGAAGTAATTACATTTTTATATATTGCAATGTTTGTCTTTTTTTACCTTTTTAACATACTCTTTTATAAGATAAACATTTTTCAAACATTTTGTGATTTTTTTTCTATGTTCTATTTACATTAAAAAATAAAATAATTTTAAGGTTTTACACTATTCAGAGATCCTCACAATAGTCATCTTTATATCACTACAGTCAGAATTACAAGTAAAATCAACACCTTTATTAGAAAGCTTATAATGCACGATCTGCCACTGACAATTGGAGTTCCTCCAACCTCCCTGCACAGTGACCTCTGCGCAGGTCACAGAATATGCCCACTATACTCAGTCATAAAAATCAATGAATCATTTTCTGAGGTTTCTTCTGTTCATGTTGTTACTGTAAAGTACAACACCTCTATTCACATAGAAGCGGAACAGCTCACGTAAAATAACTGCCCCCACGTGCGCAAAAAAGTAAAGTAAAAAAAAAGCATAGCAGCAGAAAATAAAAAAAATTAGACAAAAAGATATTTAAATATTTGAAGTGTCTGGATCTGTTTTTTTATGTAAAAGTTAAATAAGAAGTAATTAAAAATGAATGAAATCCTGGATTTAGGTCATACCAGGTTGCATCCCTTTGCATTCCTTGCTGGGTTTTTCTTTTGAGTTTTTTTGGTTTCTTTTTATTACACCAAAGAGCTACTATATTAATAAAAAAGAAAAGTATCATTTTAAAAATCTGTGTCCAAACAAGACAAACCCTTTCCATATGCCGTGTCTCAGATCTTCTATGCGCCATGTCCGGTGCTGCGGCTCAGCGCCATTCACATGTGCGGCACATGCAGCTCATCAAGCTGCAGTCTGTCCCTTTGATTTTACAAGTTCATACAACCTCGTTAAGGGCGCAGTCAGATGGCCATATATGTCGGACATCGATAGCATCGCAATGCTCGGACCGGCCGTCGTCTATCCTGACAAGAGAGTGACAGTCTGTATTTCTATGCAGCTGTCATGCACGGGCGAGGAGAGCCGACGGCCAGTCCGAGCATTGCGATGCTATCGTTGTCCGACTTATACGGCCATCTGACTGCGCCCTAAAGTATATGGACATCATAGTTGGAGTCTTGACATGGTGTCATGATCCGGGTCGGAGTTTGCTTTCTGCTTCTCCTCCTCTGGCCTGGTCATGGCGGGGTTAACTTTTTCTGCCTCTCTTTGGTTTGGGGGTGGCTATTTCTTGGTGCTCTTGTTGGCAGTTCGTGTCAGTGATAGTTTTGGGCTTTGGCTTGAGCTGCTTATCCATTATACCCCAGTGTTCCTTTGGCCTATGACTTCCCATACCTGTGTCTGACCTGTCCCCTGTACCTGACTTAGTGCTACTTTGGTGTGTATTTCCCTCCGTGTATGACTCGGCTTGAACTCTGACTGGCGCTGACCTACTGGCCTAACTCTGATTCTGTTCTCTGCCTCACATCTCTGTACCTCCTCTCCCGTCTGGTTTTGACCCTCGGCTTGTATTTGACCACGAGTTCTGTTTTCCCCTTTAAACATTATGCTTACTGACCATTACTGATTTGACTATTTAGACCACTCTCTATCGTCACCTGGTGGCGCGGTGCAGCCTGCACTGTGCTGCTGTGCGGCAGGTGCAACCTCTCTTCTCTCACCAACACCCCCTGGTGGAGTCTGCGTTACACATGGATCCCTGTTTGTTGACTATTGGTTTAAAGCCACTGGAATTTCTTTTTTGTAGTATTTCCTAAAGCTGGTGGAGATACAGTACTAAAGCATCCTACAGGGATAAATCTGTAATGCAAAGTTGTACAAAAGTTTGCGTCACTTAAAATTTGTTTTTATGTGGCACAAACCAAATAAATGCTCCCATGTGAAAAATTGGACAATACATTTATACAATATTTTAAAAAATGAGAACAGCATTATTCTTGCCTGCTAATTTACTGGAAACTTAACAAACTTAATTACAAGTCCCTGAAATCTGTCAAAATTCATCGTTATCCGATGGTAAGCAATTTATCATAATTTGTGAGTGGAAGCCATGACTCTAGTGTGAACGGAGTTTAAATAGTATGTGAATAGATCATGTGATCAATATAAAAAACACATTCTTTAAATAATATGTTAAAAAATATATAATTTCAAAGTGCCGGCCACTAGGTGTCTCTCTTCTGTGTATCTTGCTCATCACTGCCTGTTGTCAAGCACAATCCTTCTTCAGCAGAGATACTAAGATGAGTTACAGTAAGTGGGGGCAGTTTTTTTCTCTACAGGAAGTGAGTGGAAATTGTTGTCCTTCTACAGGAAGTAGCAGTATTTCTTTGTCTCTCGACAGGAAGTGGAGCTGGTCATTCCTCTCTGCTCCTGCTCAGCTGTGTGTCAAACTGCATCCAGTTAAAACACAGAGGCAGGCTTTCAGATCAGGGCAATAAAGTCAAAGGACAATGGCTGGAGCAATACATGCTGGGAAGTGATTAAAGGGAAGTTCCAACACCTATAGTGCCAGCAGGACACTGATGCAATTGAATTGCCCACTAAATAGTGTGAATGATCCATCACAGGGCATAAAAATCAGAAGAGTTCCTGGACATATTAGCATGTGCAGATTTATCTTGTTGTGGGGGATGAGGGCAGCCAAGCTGTGACGTTCTACAGGTTTTGTCTTAAATAATACACTTTAACTTTCCTTATATCAGAATCCTAGAATGTGAAGCTATCAATAGTTCATCATTTGGACCTAATATTCCAAAATTTCTGTTGCAGAAATGACCAATTGGAGGACCCCTTTTATTAAATTCTACTTCCGTCTTTCTAACAAAAATAAAAATATAAATGCAAAAGTATGACAACAAAAAAAAAAATAATAATACGAAAATGTCACCTCCAAACAAAAGCAATTTTTTTTGTTTGCTTTGATTCTAGGTCACAAAATTTCACAACGAAAAGACCTTCAAAAACAATGACAAAGTGGAAAGAATAAAAATAAGCTCAAAAAGATCTAATGAGTTTGATTCAAAAAGAAAATCCGAGCGGTCGAGCGAGAAGAATAAATCATATATATTCCTAATAATATAAGACAGGAAAAACCCCTTGCGTTGATCATACAAATCAGGGCAGGACGGGATCTGTAAAGATTACACGCAGGTAGAATTAAGATGGAGCAATTTCAGGTTTAGGGAAAAAATAAACACAGTGCGCGGTTTAACTACACCTTGTACGGTAGAATTTGTATCGCCGTGTGCAGCGCAGGTTAAGAGGGCGATTGTGCTCCCATCTACTGCTTTTCAGTAGTCTTCCTGGTTCACAGCTGCACACTTTGGTGACATTGTCTCCTTTCCCGGCATGTGTCGGTGGAACCACGCCTTAAAGCCTCCCGCGAGCTATACAATAAACTTGTTTTCCTTAACTGCTCCGGCAGGAGTTAATCCAGTCTCAGCATATGCCTAGTGATGTGTATAAGCTTCCTACATGCTATCATTTCCCCGAGCTTCCCACCGGCAGGCGAGAAAGCCGAGCCGAGATGACGCCAAACTTCAGCCAAGTACAGTCAACAAGATAGAAAGTTTTTGGGTTTTTTTTTGCCACGTTTGATTTATAACTTTTTCAAACTCTGAAGGACCGGAGTTGAGGATTTAAAATACGACTCTTTAATTTTTAAAAAATTACATAAATTAAGCCAAGAGCCCATTAACGAGATGCCATCAGGATCACATGGCTAATTCAGATCAAGTTATATTATCTCGCCTGCAGGATTGGAATGAGAATTAAGAAATTACTATTCCAAAGTTGTCCGGGACATTGATCCTCATTTACGATGAAATTCGTCACCCTAACTACCTCGGAGACGGGTCTAACTTGACAGTGGTTCTCTTCCGAGTCTTCGAAGGCGTCCTAACCTTTAGGAGAACATATTAGCGTAAGCACATCGGCTAATTAGTTGTTCTGATGACATGCTAGATGAAGTCTTTTTTATCAGATATATGGGTTACGATGAGGAAGATGATATGCATTAACCTGAGGCTGAGAGGCGGAGGGGGGCTCCTTCCCCGTAGTCCGAACCCCACGGGAGATCTTAGCAGCCGCCGACATATCTCATTTCAGGCTGGCACAAGCATTTGTACTTTAGCCTAAGCTGGGAAAGGGAAGAGGGATTACGTTAACCCTTGGACAGGCTTTTTCTTTATTTTTTAATCTGCTTTTCTCCCGATCTCCATCGCTATTATTTGTGCTGTTTAGATTAGATAAAGATATCGGCGATTCGGCGTATGAAAGTCTTCTTCAGGGGAGTAGATGATATTTTTGCTCTTAGGGTCTCGTTTGTGAATAGACTCAAAAGTTAAAGGAAAAGAAATAAGGTAATAATGAGTGTTTTATACTCAACCTCATATAATAGACTCACAAAGAACACAAATGATGCTCATACACTTACACAACACAATGAGCGCAATTGTTGGTTACTCGAGGGTGCTCGGGTATGCACCGAGAATAGCGAGTGCTCGAGTCATATGTTCCAGACCCCGTGGCCGCACATGCGGGGATTGCCTGAGAAACACGCACAATCCCAGTATATTTTGTGGATGTCTAACAGTCGCGAAACATGCCTCTGTGGGGACCCGAACATGTCACTTGAGCACTCGCAATACTCGGTGCATACCTGAGCACCCTAGTAACGAGCACATGCGCTCATCACTAATAATCCTACAACACTCATACAAAACCGCATGCACGCACATAACAAGTGCAAACATTTACACAACACACAGATAAAACATACATCCACACAAGGTATGAAGAAAACACATACACTTACATAACACACACACACACGTACAAAACAACATGCACGCACACAAGTCCAGACTTAAAAATGTACAAACACCCAACACACACAGATAAACCATAAAACACACATACACTCACATAAGCTCCTATACTGCCATAACACATCTTCTATATAACACATCAACAATATAGCATCTATGTAAAATATTTTAAATAACTTTTTGCATTTTTTTTCCTTTTTTGGTGCAAAATGTTTGTGGACATGTCAATTTCTTGGCCAGTAAGAACCTCCAAATTCTAAAAAAAACTCTATTTCTTTCTTTTTGGCTTTTACAGTTTTTAGCCTGTCATCTGGCCATCTGTCTGACAAAAAGTACCGTATTTTTTGGACTATAAGAAGCACTTTTTTCCTCCTAACATGTGGAGGAAAATGGGGGGAGCGTCTTATAGTCTGGATGTACCGGCACTGGCTATGGTGGGGAGGTGGGGGAGCGGTTTCGGCGGAGCAGCAGGTCACATAGGCAGGAGCCGGTGGCTGTAGCTAACTCCTGTGCCCGCTGCTAAAGAGAAATGAATATTCACTGCCTTCCACGCCCATGAATGAATATTCATTTCTCTTTAATGGCGTCTTGGCAAGATTGGCCTCTATCCCGGTCCTGGTATGATTGGTCCCATCCTTTCCTTATCCTGGTATGATTGGCCCCCACCCCCATCCTGGTATGTTTGGCCCCCACCCCATCCTGGTATGCATGGCCCCATCAGAAAACATTAAAAATAACAAACCATTACACTTACCTTCCCGGAGCTCCCTCGCAGCATCCCGCTCTGATGCCAGCAGCTGCTTAATGCTTGCTGGAATACTCACACGACGGGACTTTGTGTGCGCAGAGCAGTGAGTATTCATTTCTCTCTAGCAAGCACAGTGTCATCTGGAGACTTCCTGCTGCTGCCGGCGGTCACGTATGCCGATACTTAAGAGAAATGAATATTCACCCCATTCCATGAATATATAGGGACCATATATACCAGGACAGGGGATATTAAGTACAGAATTGACCACAATTTTTTAATCAATTTTTTTTCCTAATTTCTTCCTCTGAAACCTAGGTGCGTCTTATGGTCCGGTGCGTCTTATAGTCTAAAAAAATGCAGTAATTGTTCATAGTTGACAACCCCTTTCAGGTATACATTCCAAAAATATAACATGTTTGTAAAATATTTTAGATATTTTTTTCTATTTTATTTTATTTTTGTTGCAAATTGGGTGCAAATTTTTTCAACCGAATAGAAAGACAAATTCTTGCCAATAAAAAATAGAAAAATTCTCTATATATTGTATTTTTTTTCTCTTAGTTTGATCCCGGCTTCTTGTAAACATCATTTCACCAGACTCATTCCTTACTAAAAGCACCGACTCACTTTAAATTCAGAACCTTATTTAGCCTTGTAACAATTACCATTGTAAAAAGGGCAATATTTCACGTGAACTCTCTCCTGGGTTGAAGGAGGTAATGTAGAGGATTTATCATTAAGATGTATCCGAAAGTCTGAGGGCACACCCTAAAGGAGCTATTAGATGTGAAAGATAAGATGAAGGGAGACACCGGGGTCTTCTGGAAAATACAAAAAAAAAATGAAAGACCATTTAAGTAATAAGAAGGAGAGGGGAGAAGTGTGTTCTGCTAATGATGGAGAAATTGTTAATTCAGCATAACTGTAAATGAAAACATTTTATGGCCGTAATAAGAACACAAAGGGCAATAGAACAAGATAATGCTCCGGTTTACATGGCATTTACGTCTACTTAGAGACTAGGCACGAGTGAAATATACGGAAGCCATGAACAGAGAGGACTTATGAATGCCTGTTTAATAATTTAATACAATAGAAAGGACACAAACTTGAAAAACTTTACATAGTTCAGGAGCTAAACAATCAAAATAGGTAATCGAGGACAACCAAAGTCGTGAAGACTCACCCACGGATTTGGTCAGGTACAACTGTATTAAGCAGAGCCGTGAAGACTCCCCTACGGATCTGGTCAGGTCCAACTGTATTAACCAGAGTCGTGAAGACTCCCCTATGGATCTGGTCAGGTCCAACTGTAGTAACCAGAGTCGTGAAGACTCCCCTACAGATCTGGTCAGGTCCAACTGTATTAACCAGAGTCGTGAAGACTCCCCCACGGATCTGGTCAGGTCCAACTGTATTAACCAGAGTCGTGAAGACTCACCCACGGATCTGGTCAAGTCCAACTGTATTAACCAGAGTCGTGAAGACTCCCCTACGGATCTGGTCAGGTCCAACTGTATTAACCAGAGTCGTGAAGACTCCCCAACGGATCTGGTCAGGTCCAACTGTATTAATCGCCATAAAATAATGGACTAAGATTTAAGGGACAGAGGGCAAATAAGTATGGTTAAATATATTTTAAAACATTTAAAATTATTATCATCTATCCATAGGATAGGTAATAACTTGTAGGTCACTAGGACCCACAGGTAAGTATGAAGCTACTGGAAATAGCTGAGTATAGCATTTGACATTCTTCGGTAATCTCCTATACAATGGCGAGCATTCACAGACCACTTCTTAATTCTAAAGTGGTGGCGAGCAAGCCCAAACTCTTCTTGATTCCGAAGCGGTGGTGTGCATGCGCGGCCGTTTCTTGACTCTAAAGAGATGGTGAGCATATGTGGACTGCTGCTCTATTCCAAAGTGTTGGTGAACATGTGCATCCGCTTCTTCATTTCAAAGTGGTGGCGAGCATGCCTAGCATCTTTTTCATTCCAAAGTGGTGACAATGAAGTGCAACCACTTCTTCATTCCAGGGGGGGTGGTGAGAATGCGCAGCCGCCTCTTCTGTCCAAAGTGTTGGCAAGCAATGTGCTACTTCTTCATTCCAAAGTGGTGGCGAGCATACTCAGTTTCTTCTTCATTCCAAAGTGGTGGCCACCATGTGCAACTGCTTCTTCATTCCTGGATGTTGGTGAGCATGCCCGGCCTCTTATTCCTTCCAAAGTGGTGACGAGCATGTGCTGCTGCTTCTTCATTACAAAGTGGTGGCAAGCATTCACTGCCTCTTCGTCATTCCAAATTGGTGGAAAACATGCGCGTCCGCCTCTTGTTTGCAAAGTGGTGGCGAGCATGAGTGGCCACTTCTAGATTCCAAAGTAGTGGCACACATGCGTGGTCGCTTCTTAAATTCAAAGTGATGATGAGGATATGAGGACTACTACTCAGTTCCAAAGTATTAGTGAACCTGTACATTCTTCATTCCAAAGTGGTGATGAGCATGTATGACTACTATTTCTTTCCAAAGTGTTGGTGAGCAAACGCGTCCGCTTCTTGATCCCAAAGTGGTGACGATCGTGTCCAGCCGCTTCTTGATTCCAAGGTAGTGGTGAGCATGCCCAACCTCTTCTTCATTCCAAAGTAGTTGGGAGCATACGCAGACTGCAGCTCCATTCTAAAGTGTTTGTGAACATGCCCAGTCTCTTCTTCTTTCCAAAGTAGTGGTGAGCATGCCCGGCCTCTTCTTCATTCCAAAATGATTGGCAGCATATGCGGACTGCAGATCCATTCTAAAGAGTTTGTGGAGGCCATGCCCAGCCTCTTCTTCATTAGAAAGTGGTGGCAAGCATGCACTGCCTAATCTTGATTCCAAAGTGGTGGTGAGCATATGTGGATTACTGCTCCTTTCCAAAGTGCTGGTGAACTTGAACAGCTACTTCTTCATTCCAAAGGTGGTAGCGCGCATGCCAGGTCTCTTTTTCCTTACAAAGGGATGGAGAGCATGTGTGACCGCTTCTTCTTTCCCAGGTTGTGGCAAGCCTGCGTGGCCTCTTCTTCATTACAAAGTTTTGGTATGCATGCCCAGCCGCCTCTTCGTTACAAAGTGGTGGTGAGCATGCCTGGCCAGCTCTTTATTCCAGAGTGGTGGTGAGCATGCCTGGCCAGTTCTTTATTCCAGAGTGGTGGTGAGCATGCCTGGCCAGTTTTTTATTCCAGAGTGGTGGTGTGCATGCACTGAGTGCAGCTTTATTCCAAAACGGCATTTCAGAAATCATTGCTTGTCCCAGAGGTTGGATCCCCAACTGTCCACAGAGTATCACCTAACCTGTAGATGGGTGATAATAAGAGAATAACTTTTAAAGGGGTATTTCAGGACTAAATTGCTGATGGTCTATTGTTAGGATCAATTGTTTACTGGTGGAGGTCCAAATCTTAAAAAAGGTCTATTGTAATATCTGTTCCCACTTCTTCTCATGTATATCCCTCTGCCACCCTCCACTCACTAAGAATATGTGAACAGTATAATTGATTCTTGCGGAGTGAAGTAGAAATAGGAGAAGAAGAAAGGAAAAAATCCTATTCGGATCGGCCCAGTGTTGTAGATTTGCCGGCTGCTTCACATTTAGGAATGAACAGGAGAGGGCACCAGAATGGAAGCTTTGTTTATCTGTTACTTTCATGTGGATATTTATGTTCCTAGAATATGATGAGGCTCAGACATTATAAAAGATCTTACATATTAGGATATTGTAGGCAGATGCTGAAGCGCAGGCTTAGATGTAACGGACACCTAGGTAACTTCTGTGAATCTTCGTCCTGGCACGGTATAAGGAGGACCTGGCTTTGGTTTATACACGATGGAAATGTTTAATTCTTCCAGTACAAGAGCTGGCAGCAATGTAAGGCACAGGATATCTTACAATGATGTAATCATGGCTGGGCTTAGGGAGAGGGTCAGACTCCACCAAAAGAGGCCTGATGGCTGCTCACTCCTGATCTGGTACCAATGATGTTATATCAGGGTGCTGCAGTGATAATCAGAATCTTTCCAAACCGAAAGTCTGAGGATATCTACTGTAACCGCCGGAATATGGAATATACTGAAATGCATGGATGTATGGATAGATGGATGAGGGAGGAATGGATGGATGGATGAGGGATGGATGGATGAGGGAGTGATGAATGAGGATGGATGGATGGATGGATGGATGGATGGATGGATGGATGGAAGGACGGACGGATGGATGGATGGATGGATGAGGGAGGGAGGGATGGATGAGGGAGGATGGATGGATGGATGAGGCAGGGATGGATGAGGGAGGATGGATGGATGGATGGATGGATGGACGGACAGACAGGTGGGTGTATGGATGGGTGCATGGGTGGATGAATAGATGAATGGGTGGATGAATAGATGGATGAGTGGGTGGACGGGTGGGTGGATATTATCTATCTCTATCTATTATCTTTCTGTTATCTATCTATCTTCTATCTATCTATCTCTATTATCTATCTATTATCTATCTACCTATTATCTATCTAATATCTTTCTATTATCTATCTATCTATTTTCTATCTATCTATCTATTATCT